>JAYECN010305120.1:0-24368 GCA_035222435.1 Microcambeva ribeirae | reverse complement strand
AACAGAGGAAAGGGATGCACAGTCTGACTTACCTATCATATTAGCTAAACTACAGAATACTCCGTTAAAAGAAATGAAAAGAACTGGGAGGGGCAGGGGCAAAGAGTGCTGTCCTTGGCCTACCTGTTGTACATGAATATTGCATTATACACAACACAACATAAGGGACGAGTCATTATGTCATGGTCCTTCTGTCTCACCCTACCAAGGATCTCTTGCAATGCATGAGAGCAGGAAACTAAAAATTATATAGACAAAAGACTTGAGAATTAAGAATCTCCATTTGAAAGGCCTTCTGCAGACTTTGCACCTCTGTTTTCATCACTATTTTCCTGTGACTGTATACCTCTCTAAGTCACCACTTCTGCTGTAAATCACTTAAAACAACAACAACAAAAAAAGGACAATTTGACAAAATAGTAAGCTACAGCTACCACTTCATCTTTTTTTCTTCTCAGGTGGGACCTTTATAACCCATGGTCTCTTGAAATTATCCGATTATGAAAAAGGAAGGGGACTCTCAGCAGGATCCTTATTGGTTCCCTTGGGGGTCTAGAAATTCCTCCCTCACTTCCCTATTCCCTATTTCATGCTCTAAAAACATATCAACACGATACACTCTTTGGCTATGTACATAGAAGACTATTTCATGAAGCAGCAAAGAGGACAAAAGGAATTTTGCAGTGATTTACTGGCTGGCAAGGTAACAGTATTTAAATGTGATTATTTAATGATACATTAGGTCACTATCATGTTTTTGTAAGTCTAATTAACTGGTAGTGAGCCTAAAAGTTTCTGAAAGACTTTGGTTCATTATTTTTGACATTTAAGAAATAATATTCTCCATAATGGACACACAGATTGAAGTTTTCCAAGGATTCTAAGGAACCATATTAAGAAGAAAAGAACTTTGGAAATACAGATAAAACAAAGAAACAGCTCAGTCATCAACTGTCTCAGCCACAAGATAACAGCTATGCATATGTGAAGAGGGGAAATAAATGAATTCCTTAGAGGATGCTCACACACACAAACACGGGGAGATTCAGTGTAGTCTGTCTGGAAGACTCAGGACTAGCTGCATATGGGTATCCACTCCACTTAAATTATTCTCTGGGGAGCACATTCCTGCAATAATTCCTTTCCATCTCCATCTTCAGACCTATTCAATCTTATTTCCTTCACTTCACCTTCTCTGCAGGTCATTTTTTGATACTGCGCAGGGCAATTACTTGAGAGGTTTCCACATACAGTCCAAAAAATATCCCATGTGATGGAAAAGGTGGCATTCCAAATGATTGTCAGAAGTAAAGAAAGCGCAATAAATCCTGAACAAGCCCCCTCTAACACTGTTCAGTTAAAAACGGTCTATTAAATCTGTTAGCAGACTACCCTGCCTCATTCTTTGATATCAGCACAGTGAGTCTTCCAAATGAAACTGAGGAACTTGGAGCCTGCTCCTGGTGTATAAAGCAAAAAAAGATTTTACTAACAACTTAAAGCAAGACCCAATCCAACTGAGCTTCACGAGCACCACACCAACCACCTGTGGCAACACCCTACACTACTTGAAGCTAGAAGAGTTCTTAGGGAAGGGATTTTACTGTAAGCTTCATTCAGTAGGCCCTGATAAGATGCTTGATTCTGAGTTAAGAACCTAAAGATCAGTAAAAGAGATAGGTAAGTCAGACCTAGCCTAGTAACATTAAGTACTGATCTGTCAGTAATTTGATGGGTAACCACAAGCCTTGCTCTGGTCAGACTCACCTAGGAGAGCTGCTGTCAACGTAAGCACGGAGCAGCTAAGCATTCCAGGGGCAGGAACAGAATGCCAGCCACTGCCAAAGCTGGAAGGGGCAACACGATTAAAAAGAGCACCCCCTCGGTAATGAAGAATGCAACTCAAGGAACCACTGTTTCTTTAATTGGGCATAGATACAGCTGAGGGATTTCTTCACATTTTAATATCGCACACATATGCCACATTAAGCTAATGTGCTGGAGACTCTGCAGTTGAACTCTCTTACCCCAGCATCAGCTCCTGACACACTTACAGTGCGGACCCTGAGGTGGAAAGTAACTCCCGGGGGGGGGGGGGGGCGAAAAACACTCAGCAGTAAAATAAAAGTGGACATCCTAAAGTGGATTTCTCAGCAGAACAGCAAAAAGAGGATCAGCCATACGAAACTTCATCGCTCTTCTGTATTAACACAAATGTTTTTATTTAAAAAATGGGCAAGCAGGAAACTATTTCAGTTGAGCTGAAACCACTTTGTGTACCGTATTAGAAAAGTTACGGAATACACAGGAAGATGCAAGTGGTAGCAGCTTAACTGAACATCAGTGACCACAAAAGAAATAGTCCTAATGAAGAGAAATTAGCCTCCTACCAAGAAAAGCACCTGCTAGGTGCAAACATGTCTCAGGATGTCTGATACATTGATCTACATTCTCAGTGAATTTGCTCTCTTGCCCAGGAGCTTGGCATGTCCTACACAGCACAACAGGAAAAGCTGAGTAAACCCATCAAGTAGCCTGTGGTAGGAAAGTAAAGTAGAAAATATCCTCAGCAAGTTACTGAAGTTGCAACTAGACATCCGACTAGTGCCTGTTCCACCAAAAGAAGTGGCAAATGAGTAAAATCTGTATTAAACTAAAACGACAAGGGTGAACCGAAGAGGGAAATCTTGCCTTCATCCAGCACATCATTTCAAAGGGTCATTCATATCTGGATCTCTAACGAATGACGGAAGTACAAAGAGCTTGCTTTTTTCCTGAAAGATCTACTACCGTCTCAAGGACCCACTGCCTCACAGCAGCTTTTAAGAGCCTTCTGTAGGTGAGGAGGTTTACCCCTGCTCATACACTGCACTGCTTCAGCAGATGTAGTAGCAGTCTAAACTTTGCAATGAGGTGCAATAATTGGGCATCTGAACAACTGGGTTCCATATGGTCACTCACTTCTAACCTGCTTTGTCCAGCCCACATCATGTTAAGGACTCAAAACCTGCAAATCTTTCCACTCCACCAAAAGTGGCATTGAAGTAGCAGGAACGAAGGCAGACAGAAACATCTGCTTGTTGAAGGTACAACCAAAGCCACAGACTATAGCAGAAACATTTCATTCTAACAGTTACTGTAGCAGGCGGGAACTTTACAGCTCTGATTTTCTCTATTCTGACATTGTATTTGTTAAAATAACACCTTCATTCCTGTAATGTCTTTCACTCAAGGAGTCCCCAAATTTTTACTCCAAAAAGCAGCAGAATGTTATTGGATACACCTGGGTATGCATATGTAAGTGTACACACATAGATGTAAGGACTGTGTCCTCTCATTCTTGTTTATAAATGAGTAGTACATGGCACAGTCACCAAGCCTCTTGTCCCAGCAGCAGAATAGAGATTTCTACCAAGAAATCTGTGTCCCTACCCAGACATATCCCTCTCCCTTCCCCCAGCTGCTCGATGAGAAGCCCTTCAACAATGAGAGTTTATGGGTCCTCTTATTATTCAACTTATAGATCTCCAGCCTCTGCACCACCTCTACGCTGGATAGAAGGGATGTGTTTCCGTATCAGATGCCTAACTCCAGCCTGCAAATTGATTAACACTGAGTAATAGTTCTTCCTTTTCTCCCACACCATTACTGAAGTAATGTTTCTGTCAGGAGAGTCTGCACTTTCCCTCCCTTCCTTTCTCCAGGCTGACCCCATGCATAAAACACATTCCAGAAAAGATAACAGGATCATAAGTGAGCTCTGATTTCTAATTAGAGTCTGAGCCGAGCAATGGAATTTATGGTTTTCTTTTTAATTCAGACCAATCCACCTTTTGTGCCCTTACGTTACAAAAAGGAGGAAAAAAAAAAAAAAAACTGCACAAAATAACAAAATGCGCACGGACTGCTCTGCCCGCACGCCGCACGCTGCGGCGCTCCGCACGTGCGGTAACTTCTGCTTTAGTTGTTCAAAACGGTTTCTCTCTCCCGGGTTTCTCGCCCCGCCGAGTCCCGCGAGGCCGCCGCGGCGGCGCCACATGCAGCAACATCGCCCCCTGCCCGGGGCGCTCGGCGCTGCTCCCCGCCGCCCTCCCCACCTCTGGCAGGGCAGGGAGTTTAAACATACAGCAGCCCCTCATCAGGATTGCCACTGATACCACGGCTATCTGGGAAAGCCAGCTGGTGCCACGGCACCCATCTGACTGCCTTTTAAAACTGTGTGGCAAGAATGTTGCTTTTACTCTGCAAAAGTGAATGACAAATCATTTCAAGCTTCGGGACAGTCTATTTCTTTTTTTCTTTCAAATCTCCCTCTTGAATCATCTTCACTGGAAAAGCCAACTGCAGCTCTTAGCAGCTTTCTTTACCCCCGCATGCAAAACCATTTGCCGGTTTTCCCTTCCCAACTGTGGCAGCCAAACGTCAACGTGGAAAATGGACTTTAAACCACGAGCGCGGCCGCTGAAAAACACGCAAGACTTTTTGCACGTTTATTTTGCCTCCATGTTGCCCCAGCTGCTCTGCTGAGAGGACAATATAAAAGCTGCCTGCAAAAAACATCACGAAGTAAGAGACTGGAAAACTGCAGCGCGAAGTAGGAGGATGTGACTTTAGCTTGCCTTACCAATCTCATCCAGCTGTGTATTTTCCTAGCCGCTTTTCCGAGCCGCTGAGCTCAGCGCTCAGGAACGTCCATCCCGTGCGCGGGCGCCAGGCAGGAGCGCCGCTCCTCGCGCTGCTGCTGCTGCTGCCGAGCGGGCGAGCGGAGCCGCGGCGGCTGCTGCTGCGGCGGCGGCTGCTGCGCGCGCCCTCCCGGACACCCGGCCCGGGAGCCGCTTCCCATTGCGCAGCCCGGCCCGGCGCCGCGGGCTGCGGGAGGCAGGGCCGGCCCCTGCTCCCGGGATGCGCTTTCTTAAAGGGACCAGCCCCGGCCTGGCAGGAGCCGCGTCCGCAGCTGCCGGGACACGCAGGGACACAGCCCGGGAGGCGCGAGCCAGGCCGCGGCAGCAGCGCCCGACCTGGCCCGGGGAGAACCCCCTAGGGCCCCCTTCCTACCCAGCGCACCGGGCCATGCTGCCCCGAAGTTCTTACTCCTCACCACTGAGGGGGTGCGATTAAGCAAATAAAAGGCTTTAGTTTCCCCTGTTTTTCTCCTCCTCAGTCATTCTCCAGATAGCTTTAGTCCTGCGTAAGCCACTGTTCTAGCACGTTTTCCACTTTCTGACTTCACTTGCAGCTCTATCTGATGCCAACAGCTAAACAGGGATGGGAGACTTGTGTGCCTCGTTTGTGTTGCTGTCTGTAGCATAAGAAACCACATTGCTGGTTGAAGAGCAATGCTGAAATTCAGAGATAGTAACAGCATCTGCAAAACCTCTTTCTCTCAGCTCATGGAAATGTATGGTTTGCTCCTTGTACATGTAAGCCATTTGTTTGCCTTACTGTAACTGATCTCTCATGATGACAACACCAATCAACATACCACAAGGCAAAGTCATATGTATACAAAATCATGTCTAAGTCAAATATATTCTATGATTCTCTATATATACAAATATGTATGTGTGTATATATATATATGTGTGTGCGTGTGTGTGCGCGCGCCTGTATGCACATATATACTCACACCAGCACTGCTAGAGAAAGCAAGTTATACGGGAAGAATATCACCTTCAGACCAGTGGCCAAAACAAACAAGGTGAAACCAAGTCACCACTGTCAGGCTCTCTCTGCCTTCGTTTATACCAGTGCGCAATGAGGCCAGCATGGGGACATACTACTAGCAGCCTGATGTAGTATCTTTCTATCTCTTTGGTCCTGTGGTAAAAGATTACGTGAGTAATAATCAAAAGGTGAATCCACCTCATTTAATGCTAATGGTCCTCCACAAACAGGCTCAGTAGGTACCCGCTAACTACTGACATATATATAATCTACCCTGTAAGTAAAGAAGCCATTTAGACATGCTACTAAATTATAATCCTCAGCATTAATAGCTTTGTATTAAACCGTAGGTCTCATCAACGTTCCTCTAGCATGAGCTGTACTGTGCTCCTGCCTTTCTCAGCATAAAGCCTGGGAAAGCTGTATATGATTTACACATGCAAATTACATACCTGATGCACAGTAGACCAGATCTTCTAACTCCATCAGTGCCCCTTTCAGTCCACATTGTCCCATTGGTCTATTAATCCTCACTTTCCACGCATATCTCTGCCCACTGCTTTTTTCAGGTCCCTGTCCCTTTGCTCCCTGCTTCCTCTTCCTGCAAGCCAGATCCTTCTGCAGTTCGTCTCATTTTCTCTTCCCTGCCAGTCCTGCTTAACTACTGCCTTGGTTCCCCCTTCTCCCCTCCGTCCCCTTGGTTTCTCTTTGGAAGAGGAAAGAGCAGCTGAGAGAGGAGGCAGTGATTAGCTAGTTCCTGCTCCTGCCTTCTCCCTACCCTCCACTTCTCCAGGGAAGGTGTGGGAGCCAGAGGCCATAGGCAGTCCTGGCAATTAACCTGCAGCTGCAGGCCAAGGCTGAAGTTGTCTCCTCTCGTCCCAGCATTACCTCCCTTCTCAGCACATGGTACCATTTATTATGATACGGTGCAAAAAAGACATGTGGCCTTTGTCTTGCTCTTTAGCTAGATGTTAACAAAACACTCATGTTAAAGCAAAGCTGGTCATCCAGTTGACCCCTCAGCTAAGATTACGCCGATGAGTTCAAAACAGGCAGAGTTTGTCTGTTTGTGTTTGTGCCATAGTGGCTGCGTATTTGGATGGCAAGGACACTGAAGCTGGGACTTTGGGGAGCTAAGCAATGCTCTATTTCTTTACACACACAAAACAAGTAGAGGCAAAACACCAAAGGTGCCCAGCATGAAACAGGCTTGTGCCCCTGGACTGGATGCTGAAGCTGTATAAATGTTAAGATAAAGAGAGAGTATCTCTTGCTCTTTACATATGTTGCTCCTTACGCTCCTTATAATCCCATGCGAAATCTGCCACCCCTCCCACAACAGCATCTGGATGTTCCATTGACAGAGCATTGTCTAATGGTTACAGCACAGCTCCTGGTTCCTATTACTGCCTGCAGGAAAAATGTGTGGTTTATTAAATTTAGGATTTAAATAAGGATTTGTATTCTGCTGCCTGCTTCAATATTGACTCAGTACATGAAACTGGATAAGTCACTGCTTCTTTTTGTGACTCTGTTTCCCCTAGATAGAAAAAAATATGCTATGCTGGGGTGTTATATAATTCAGTACTTGTATTAATAACAGGCGGGGTGAGGGCTGCCAGAGCAGCCAGCTTTTTATTATTATGCAGTAAAAGCTGCAGATACTTCAGTGAAATCTGTGAAATCTGTAAAGTATGGTAATTTGCAAAAATAAGTTTGATTCTGAAGAGCAATTCCCCTTGCACAAGAGGTGACAATAAGAACAATTTTGCTATCTTAGCTTATAGGGGGACAACAAACCTGGGGAAGTCATGCCAAAGCTCCCAAGAAAGCGGAGGGGGGGGGGGTATCTTTTTTCCTTCTGAACATTACATCAGATAAGGTCTGTGTCCCAAGATAGCACAGATATCCTTATAAACAGCAGCCACTTCAGAATTTAGGAATAAGGCCATCAGAGAAATCTTCTACTATCACCAATTTCTATAAGAATTTGCAGTATAATCAAGCATTTTTAGGCTCTGGCTACCAAGGATATAAGAGCTATCCTATTATATATGTATTTGCAGGGTGACAGGCTCCATGGATGAAAATCTGGCCCCAACGACAACACCAAGCTCAAGGCTTGCCCCTTATTTCTTTTTTTCCCCTTCACAGTTTTTTCTGTTGTTCTCTCACACGAAAGAAATCTCAGTAACAAATTTCACATATTATTATCATCCCGCCTCAGAAAAGCAACCGGGCCAAAGCAAAAAAAACAAGCAAACAAACAAAAACCAAACCAAAACATAAACAGATGATGTGCTACTCAAAAAACAGATTCCTTATACAATGCAAAAGCAAAAACTTCTGTGAGATATTGCTCCACCTCTGAAGATCCAAACTGTTTGTTAGATCAGTTGTCACAACAAAAGGAGCCGGGTATATTAACATAAGAACAAAAATGCCCATTGTGACTGGAGCCCCGGTACCAGGCTGCCTGCTCGCCTGACAATGGGATTAAACACTGTGAGTTCCCGGACTCAGCTGCGTGCCTTGCCTGACACCACCACCCTGGGCAGCTACAGGGCCAGAGGCTTCTCCGGCTTTGTCACCACAGGCTACAGAAACAGCAAGACCGTTATCCCCTCCCTGCAGGGATGTTTCTGCTCATCTCCCACTCTCTGAAATAGCACACAGAAATGCTTAGAGCATTTCTCAAGGGCAATATCATACTACATACCGTATAACGTTCCTTGACGATGGCTTAAATTGGTGTACCAGATATTTAATTACTTCTAGCCATTTTTCATATATACGTACAGGCTTGCCTTCCATATTAAAAAATGGCCCACATCACACAATGTTCCCCCAAACTAGGCATGTTTAGATACAGTACTTTGGGTTAACCAGTTACAGCGATCCGAGCTAGCAAGTACATTTGGTACCCATCATACTAACATATGAAATGCTGCCTTGGACCCTTTTGGGAACGGCCCATTTCAGTTTCATCCTATTTCCTCTTCACAGATCCTTCCCTTTCATTTACTTCTCAAGCCCGTTATAACCTTCTCTCCTGTATGTTTAGTTTTAGTGAGCAGTCTGCATGAATTGCATGTTGGCAAGGGAAACACCCAAGCCCGAAGGAAAAGCAGCTGGTTATTTATTGCAACCCAGGTAACATGTGGAAAAACAGAAAAGACATTCATATCTTTTTTTTAAGAAAGAAAGAAGACTTACAAGGTGCTAGAAAGTGAAAGTCAGACACAACCCAGTTGAATGAAAAAAAAAGAAAGAAAAATGTACTTATCTTTTATAAGAGTTGTCTCATTAGTTTCTCTCCTTAGTTTTGCTTCATATTTTTAAACATTTTGAAAGCACTACTCTCTTTTCAGATAACAGCCCAACTCAAACATGAATCCTCTAAGGCAAGGGAGACAGAATCACCTAGAATGAGGTTAAATTTCCTTCCATCAAAACCCTGATCAGCTGCCAGCCATGAAGGTCATCAGCAGGTCTTTGACTACTGTAAACATTTGTAGCCAGCAAGTCCGCTCTCATGTCACTCTGCTGCTTTGAACAAACTGGGGTTTTCTTCACATCTAACACTTCATGATCACTTTGCACCTGTCTGTAACACTTCTTTAGCGATCACTGACCAGCTTTAGAAAGAACAATTCACCTGAAATTCAGATACTTCCATTTTCTTGCTGCTTCCAGATTAGCAAAATAGAGCCCACTGATCTGTAAAATGGAGGATTCCCTTGCTTGCCCCATCATTTCTGAATGCCTACTTCCATTCTTTATTTATCTTCCTATCTCCAAAAAAAAAAAATGAAAGAAAAATAAAATCCACAGCTATGTGCTAGCAAGTGGTCACCTCACAGAAATGTGTAGCCTGCAAAGAGGTGAGCTATATCCCAGTCATTAGTAACTACATTTTATTGGCTAGATCTACTAAATACCTGAACTAGAGGGCTGGAGGGGGCTTCTCCTTAGGCAGCTGTTCTAACAAAAACTCTGTATAGTAGCATTCCTCAACCTTCTTCATTTTTTGCCTTTTCTTTAAAAAAAAAATCTGAAAACCGTTTTATACTGCACTGTAACACAGGCTTTCGCAAAGAACCATCTAAAAATAATTTGGGGCTCTCAAAATTCTTTTTTGGCTTTTATTCCCTTCCTTTTGTGTGCGTGGATTTGTTTAACTTTGGAGAAAGGAGAAAAAGGAGTGCTGTTTTAAATTTTGCAAGTGTTAATCAAATACCTTCTGATGTTGTATCAACTGCCCTTGAATCAGCAATAAACTAGATCAATGTGTCAGTGTGTCTTGTTTTGATCAAGAACAGGAGATTAATGCAGTCAGAAACTAAGGCAGTTTCTGGCTATGAACACAAAGACCTCAGTGACTTCCACAAAAATCAAAGCAATGTCTGTGCAAAGGAACAGAAACTAAAAATGTACACAACATGACGAGTTAGTGAAGTGTCCAAAGGCCTCCCCAACCGTCCCACCAAAAAAAAAAAAAAAAAAAAAAAAAAATCCAGTAAAACAATCTAACTCCACTTCTCCACTTCTTATTCTGATACAGGGTCTAGGACACATTTTTTACTTTGGTTTACTTTTGATTAGCACAGGACTAGAATAAAGAAGTAAAGGCTGTCTTTAGACTACCTTAGTGGGACCCTCTGGTCTAAAAATGTTTTGGCCTATTGTGAATTATACTTAGTTATTCATAGTCTTGAAACAGCTGCTCAGCAGGTAGAGCGCTTCAGATAGATCTTTTCTTTACAGTAGTGGGGATGGAGCTAATACACTGCTCCCATGCCATCTAAGAAACCTGCTTCCTTCAAGGCTGACTGCAGGCTGTCATTCTATAAGCTTCTGACTGCTTTGTAGCATCTCTTTGGATAAAAAACAGCAGAAGAAAGTCCTGGTTCCATCTGTGATGTGGGTCAGGGGACAGCATTGACTTACTGTGTATCCCTTGCAGAAGGGCTAGAAGAATTTGTTATGGTTGGTGTGGTTTGCTAAATTCTGATTATTCATGTCCTCTGAAGGTTACATGCAAACTAATTGCCAGTGCTGATCCCTTAGTATGAAGCTGAAATCAATTAGGAAGGCAGCTGACCTTATTATGGCAATTAACTGGAAATAGCATTTAGTCTCCGTACTCTATTGCCAAGCTCTTTATTCTGGCTTTGTAGGGCTTGGATGTTTTGGGGTTATTTTTTTCCTCTATTGCACCACTCTTAATCCACCCTAATTTTCCAGGACATAACATAACTTCCATCACATAGAATCTTCCCTTATTTTGTGACACACGATTTCCTGGAGAACACTTGGCTTTCCTTACAGGAATTCCTGTATACTGAGGAGTCCTGGAAATTGGACAAAGTTCCTACAGAAAGGTGGTTCCTTGCTCTCAGGAAAAGGATGTTGAATTATTCTCTTGGAAAGCTGGTTGATGGTGGAGGTGAGAGTGAGGGTGTGGGAAGAAGAGAAGGGTAAAATCATCTTTGCTGTACATGGCCAGGTGGTTCAGTTCACTACGAACCCAGAGCGCCCATGCAGCAGTGAGTGCTGAGGGGTACATATGTGATTAAGAGTAAGACTGAGTTACTCAGGAGAAAAATGCATCGAGGTCTGTGTGAAGGGGGTGTCTGGGATAAGGTGGTGGACACATCCAGCAGCCACAAGGCATAATGCCATCAGCACCGGGCTGAGCCAGGAGGAGACCCAGTGTACGCCAACAACACGTTTAACAAGGCTGTGGCCTTGACGCTGCAAGAGAGGCACAGAGACTGGGCACCTAGAATCAGTGTTTTCTTATGGGCTTCTGCATGTGCCAGAGGAGAAACTGGTCACTTTGAGGGCTGTTGCTAATCAAGAATGAAATAGTCAATTTCCTAGAAAACTTTACAGATGTAAAATGCTAATGTTTAAAACTTCTGGGGAATAAATATGTCTCTCTTCAATGCATATTCATAGACAGCAAGGAAAGTGGAGCTGTGAGCAAAACATTATAGCTTATTTTGAGTAACAGAATCTAAAGTTTAGAGGTTATATTTTTTTATATCAGCTGTCTGTGAGGCTCTAAGCCATGGCAACCTCTTAAGATATTGCCAGAACATAGGGGCAGGATCTTGCTCCTGAAAGCACCTGCAACCTTAGTGCTTGATTCAGCAGAAGCAGGACTGAGCTTGGCCTCTGTCATCTAATTCGCCATTGTCCTGTCACTTTGTTCACTCATTTACCTCAGTGTAAAGCACCCACCACCCTAATTTGACAACATTTTACAGTTTTATTGCGCTCATGTAAATACTGCTGCAGCGTGTGTGGGCACAGAGAACTAAGTCACATAACTTCATAGCAGTTTGGATCCCATACAGTGAGATGCGATGGGACGAAAACGTTTCATGCTATTTTGTCTCTGATTACTGGGAGATTACTATTACTGATTGCTATTACACTCTAACAGAACAGAAGGAGCACTACAAATAATGAGGCATTAAGAGTAGCTACTTTTCATGCACTATTTGAATCTATTTTCATGTACTATTTGCTCTTCCTAAGAGACTAAAGTACCAAAGGGTTCTAAAGTGCACTAAGGAAGAAGATGGTGGCACTAAGTTTTCTTCCAATTGTTGGTCATTCTAGAAGAATAAAGGACAGAAAAAGGAAGGAGAGAGCAAAAATACAGCATAAAATCAAGAAAAATCACACAGCCAGCATTTCCAATAAGCTTATTTCCTAACTTACAAGAAATGCCTCCAGTTTTCAATGCAATAATAATCAAAACCAAGTTACTGTGCTGGCCCTCAGTCTCAATGACAGCATGAGCATAGCCTGGATACAAGTTTTCTTCC
Source organism: Microcambeva ribeirae (assembly GCA_035222435.1). Classification (NCBI taxonomy): domain Eukaryota; kingdom Metazoa; phylum Chordata; class Actinopteri; order Siluriformes; family Trichomycteridae; genus Microcambeva; species Microcambeva ribeirae. Next base: position 11,862 of record JAYECN010305120.1, on the reverse strand, counting down.
ACTTTGCTTAAATCCTGATGGAGTAAAGAGAAGAGAAGGGGAGCAGCTTACGTTTTTGATTCCATTAACAGATATATTGCCTATACATAGATAAGTTAATTTAAATAGAGGACTGAAAGGCTCTGATTACTATAACCTTTTAGTGCTCTAAGTTGAAAAGCACCTTGCAATGAGGTGAGAGACTCTTCTTGACTCATGAATGAGGATAACAACATACAAACTGAAGAGAACAAAAAGTGATATCCTTAGTCCCATTCCCTGAGATTCCTTTCCTCCTCCAGTTCCCACATGCAAATCAGAACTAACCTGGATGATCTTTGTGGTTTCTAATTAGCTCTTCTCTCTCTGTTGGGGTCTTCTGTGTTAAGTTCAAATCCTCACCATGTAGGAAGAGCTCACCTTCACCCACAGCTCTTGTGTCAGTAGGGATGGCCTTTGGGAAAAACAATCGCAAATAAATAATTTGTTTAGCTTTCCATCAATATAGAAGGTATCCTCAATGTCTCAGTTGTTTTCAAAAGAAACCACAGAAGAAATCTGCACAGAGGCTTCTGTGTAGCCTTTACTACTTCAACACAGGGTTGGTCTTCCAGTGTTTTGATGGAAATCACTTTCTCTTGAACCACAATGATTCTAAGTACATGCTTGAAAGTAGGCATCAGAGAAATCCTACTATTTGTAGTGGGTACTATCTTTACTGATGCACTCAACAGTGTACTCAACACACTGTAGAATCAAACCTATTATCGTTATTTCACACATATCATTATATCTTCAATATTCATTTGACCTGCATTGTAGACAAATTGTTGATCAGGTACTTTACCTATTAACTCTGAATCCAGGAAAATGAACACAAGTGATCACGAATGGAGGAAAAGAAACAATTCTGCGTGGGATTAACATATAGAAAAATCTTTTTCAGTTAACACAGAACAATTGGCTCTGGCTTCTTTGTAAGGACTGTTCTAGAGAGATGACTTCCAGGATTTAAGAGAGGAGATCTGTTATAAATTATTTACTTTTATCAGTCAGCTAATTTTCTTGTTGGTTTTATTTTTCCATTACTTTTATTAAAGCCAAATGACTGTGCTCCAGGACATTCCACAAATGCTGCTGTACTGTCATTTTAGGAAATACCATTAAAGCAACCTTCTCTTTGTTTGCTTCTCATGTAATTTCACATAACTGTTTTAAGACAAACATCATTAGAATTGTAGGAGTCAATTCCTCCTGGATGCCTTAAGATTAATGAAAACTGTAATCTATTGGGGACGACAGAAACATGGAACATTATTTTCACTTCATCACCTCCATTTTCCACTGGAGTAGCAACATGATTTTAACAATTGTCTATCAACGTAAGGGAAATTCATGCCTTTTTTTTTTTTTTTTTTTAATGTGAGAATTTGGTATTAGTGAAAGATATAGCATTAGAAATGTTAGAGAGGGAAGTCTTCTGCTCAACCTCAAATTATATATAGCACAGGAAGCAATACTAGGCCCACTAAACCTCTCACTAATATTTCTGACTTCTGACCTGGAACAACCTTTTCAAATTGGCCGTGGTACAGCACAGTCCATTTAAGATGTGGCCCCTATGATCTCTGTTTCCCCCTCTACTGCCAGCTATTATTGTAATTCCTGAGATGTTTTGACTCAGTCATGAGAAAGACCTAATCGAGATATCACAGAATCACAGAATCGTTGAGGTCAGAAGGGACCTCAAGAGTTGACCTAGTCCAGTCTCCATGCTCAGAGTAGGGACAACCATAGCAGGTTGCTCAGGGCCAGGTCCATTGAGGTTCTAGGTACCTCTGAGGATGGAGATCCCACAAACCTCTGTAAGCAACCTGTTCAAGTGTTTGACCACCCTCACAGTGAAAAAGTTTTTTTCCATATGTTGAAAAGAAATTTTGTGGATTTCAGCTTGTGCCCTTTGCCCCTTGTCCTTTCAGCAGTCACCGCTGAGAAGATTCTGGTTCTGTCTTCTTTACTCCCAGCCCCATCAGGTACACACACCCTGATAAGATCTTCCTCAGCCTGCAGTTCTCCAGGCTCAATAGTCCCAGCTCTCATAGTCCCTCCTCATATGTCACATGACCTAGTCCCTTAATCATCTTTGAGGCCCTTTGCTGCACTTGGTGCAGTACGGCAGTCATCAAATGCCATACATCAATCCTGTGTGAGGAAGCTACCATCAGTGTACTTCAGACAACTCCTGGATTGCTTGTGTCCTCTCCGTTACCCTTTCAGCAGACATCAGAATGGTTGCTGGAGCAGCCTGCGAACATCTGCAGCTCCTCCAGCTGTCAGAAGAATGCCTCACCTACTTCTTCTGATCAAGAAGTCTGATCACCTACATCTGATCAAGCAGTCTTTCTCCCCAACCCACCCAAATGTTGCCCATGTTGCTCTGCCTGGTAACCCTGACACCCACCTCCCAACTGGCTATCATCAATCTCTGTGATGATGTACACTGGGTACTGCCAGGCAGATGCTAACATGCACTGGAGAACCAACATCACACCAATATCAGATTTCTCCTTTGCTGCAGCTTGCCTTTCCTATGCACTGCAGGGAGCACTTAAAATTCAGTGATATCCCTTTTGAGGAGGGTTTATGTTCACAGCACAGTTCGAGGTCAACTTAAATCAATCAGGTTTACTGTAGGATACAGTTCCTTCTGAGTTTGCTGATGTTGCTATTTCTTTCCCAGCTATTAGGACACATTTTAAGACTTCTGACCTCTACCTTCACAGAAAGTGCTTTCAGATAAACCTTTCTATCTGGCGCATGATTCTCTTTACCTTAGGTGTTACCTCCATTCCCTGTATTACCACTTCATGATTCAATCTGTCCTTATATTTCCTGGTCCTATCCTTAGTCTTGCAAATCACACAGCTTTACATCTTCGCATCCTTGAGTCTGAACTCAGTTTGAATACCTTATGAAACTTGCAACTGTAAAAATTTTTCATCCTGGTCAACTAAAATTGAATGTGAACAGATGACCACATCTCTGTTCTTCCACATAGAATAACTGTGAGCTTCCACATTTGTATCTGTCAGTGCCACAGAATCTCACTATCCAGCCATATGATGCTTTTATGTTTTTCAACCCCATTCCAACATTTAATCATGTCACTATGTGGCCACAGACACTTCACATTTAGATATCTTATAACTAAATCTTCTCCTGAGTACTGATATTGTTTCCTAATAGCTGATGTATTCCAAAAGAAGGAAAAGCAAGGCAGAAATTAATAATATGTGAATTAACAAAATAAAGTAGGGAAAATATAAATCTTGGATGATATCAAATAGATGTACATCTTTACTGGTAAAAAAAAAAATGAGTAACTTACTCATGGTTAAACACTTACAAATAACATGGTCATCTCAAACACACAGAAATAAAAATTTTACAGCACTTTACAGCTGTTTTCATTCATTCATTCACTCACTCTTCCTCTGTCTCACAAGTCTATAAAATCCACTCCCCATTTTAACAGAGAGTCAAAATGCTCTGTTTAGATTTTCAGCCAGTGAAACAGCCACTGGTATTTCTATTAATTAATCTGGATGACTGGAAAATACACTAACTTTCCTTTTTTCATAAGTCACTCGATACATAATGCAACATTTCATTTGAGACCAAAACTCTGTAAAAAGATTTAATGCAAGGAGAGAACATTTGATACATAGATTCTCTTATTCATACATTCCTTTGACTCCTTTTTGCTGTTGAAAAAAATAAAATGTGATAATTTTCAAAAATACAAAGAGAATTTGCCCTGAAAAATGTGTTGGCATTTGTCTGCCCCCAGCTGAATTGTGTAGGGAATTTGAGAAGTAATGATTCTATGTATTACACTGTGAGGGAAAACTGGGTAGTAAAATGGAACCATGGAAATAACTGCACTGCACTCACAATATCTTTTGACAACAGCATGTGTAGTCAAGTTGTCTCTGCTCCTCACAAGCAAGGAAACGTAGTGCCTGTCATTTTCATATTGCAACTTAGCTCTTTCTCTTGCCTTGTTTCTCAGTAAGTCAAGTGGGACCAATAATTAATGCTCTTTGATGTCTTTAGGCAGTTCTTGTGTAGATGGGAACATGCACCACCTTCTCTCTGCGTAGTTATACTCTTGTATTGTGCTACATTTTCTGTGTTTCCCAAGCCTGCCTTTCCTTTATTACAGAAATATTTGCATGAAAACAATAATTTAGTTCTTTATTTTTCATTTCACTGGCTTCTTCTTTGTTCTTGAAGTCAGAGTCCTTTGTTGCTCTGCATCACCCCTTCTTCCTGACGACAGAGGGAAAAGATACTGATATGGTTCGGTTCAGTTCAGTTTAGGCAATAGGAACAACAAGGTTTATTCATAAAAGAGAGTTGAAATAAAGTCTCAGATTTGACTGTCTCCAGCCACCCCTTGAATGCCCAGATCCAATGCTTCCCAGGAGTTCCGCAGAGCTCTTATCTGAGTCTTAAATAAAAGCAGCACATGATGGAAGAAACAGTGACAGTGGATAATCTTTTGAAGCTTCCAACTTTAACAATGGCCCAAATCTTGCAAGATAAACCTATATTTCAACATTTTTATCTTTTGATATTATAAAAAAGGAATACTTCACAGCAAGCTTTTGCTATGGGCACATTATACTTAGTTCTTCATACAAGGGCTGCCTCTCTGGATTGTCCTCACTAACTTTAACTTTTTCCACATACCACAACAGTCAAAGGAATATAAGAACCTTAAATTAAGATGTTTTTTGTTGCCACAACCAAATCGTTAAGCTGATCCTCCAACTTACCCTCCACTTCAATGTCAGTAGAACACTGTCACTATTCTCTTCCCATCTGCTGCAAAAAAGAAGTTGTCTTTGGATGGCCAGTCTGCTCCCCAAAACTTTTTCTAGAATACAAGTATATCCTGGAATGTTTCTTCTTTCAGTTTTTGCTACTGGTATGGTTCCCAGAAAAAAAGACGTACTGTCAATCTAGATACTATTTCACCACTTAATGCTAGTCATGAGTTTCTTCTGGTTGGAAAACCTTCTCCTTCAATGAAACTCCTCCCATTACATCCCATATGTCTAACACCTTATTTGATCTTCCATTTATTCAGTCCTCCAAGTTGTGTCTGATAAATGAATGCTCAGGGCTGGAGAAAAGGCACGAAGGGCATTCCCATTACTCCTGCATCTCTTCAGAGAAGCAAGTGAATGGGAAATGGAAAAAAAAAAAAAAAATGGCACCAGGTCCCCATCTTCCTAATGCAACATCATTTAACAGAGCCAGGATTTAACATCTGACAAGTAGAAGCAACAGGCATCCTCTGTGCAGTCCTCATTCACAAAGATATTTGTACTTGCCTCAGTTGACGCTGGGGCAGTGAACCCTTGGGCCTTATGAAGCATTGCCCAGGTTTAGGACCACAGCTACGAAATAATCTTAAGTGATTTTCTCGAAACTGGTAGTGGAGAGGAAGCAGGCGATGAGAGGTTTAATGCCAAATTTCTTCACTTGATGCAAATATCAACCCCCTTGAGTACTAATTCGACATTCCTTAACACAGACACACTATGCTTTTGAAATATTTACCTTTCCTTTATTTCTTATAAACTTAAAAAAAATTTGGGAGGAATGTGAACTGTTTTGTTTTCCATCTTCCTATGACGGCAGAGATATATTTATAGCCAGGAACTGGAGGACAGTTCTCACGTGGCTGCTGAAAATTAAAACAGCATGTAGGGTTTTGTTTTGTTTTGCTTTTATGCGTTTGCAGCTACAATCTCTCCCTGCGTTCCCTAAACCCTTGTTATTGTAACCAGAGCCACATTTTGCATTGCTACAATTGCAGGGTTATGTAAATTCCAAAGGCTTTAAAGAAAAGGGCCTGCAGATTCTGCTCTGAGCCTTGGGGAAGTTGACACAAACAGATATGCCCAGCATCTAGGAGAGGCAAGGACATTCATAAACTATTAACAGACAGGAAACATAAGTCTCAGCTTCAGTTTCAATCTGAACTTCTCCAAATCTTGAGAACTTACTGGTTTCATTTAAAGTGATTGTTCTCCCATTGTCAGGTTGTGCTTTGTTACACCAAGAAAAAATTCCCTTAGCCTCTTCTTGAACTCTTCTTAAGTATACCATTGCTTTCCACTGCTCTGTACTGGTTTTCACAGGTAAGGTCTAAGAGCAGAATACACACACTTTTTTCGTACTTTGAGCTTTATATTTACAGAGACCATGGAGCTGAACACACTGAACAGGAATACATAACTAACAAAGATATTTAAGTTGAAAAGAAAATTACACTCCAAAAGAGCCACCTTATTCATGAAAGACATCAAGAGAACACAAGAACACAGAATATTATTTGTGAGAAGCCTTTATAACAAGTGGGAGCAGGAAGTAGTGCAATACATGTTGCACATCCGTGTGCTTCTGAGTAACCAAGTTGTAATGCTGACTCTGTCTGTGCATTTCTGTGCAGGCATGGGCAAGCCAATTCATGTTTGTGACTCTTTATTCTTTTAAAAAGTCATAATAATGCATGACTCAGAGCCATGTTAAAAGGATCTGTGTAAGCTCATCTTAGTCCCCAGTGCTTAGAGAATTCAGCTAAATAAGAAAAATGTTTAACTGATTTCTCAAACCTTGCCTCTTCCGGGTCTGAATCACCATTGGTCAAATTACCCTTAGACCTAAGACAAAAATCTAGACTACATTATTCCTGTATTACATGGACATTTTGCCTGGCATGGTGCAGCCCTGTCACTGGAGTGTGCTGGTGCGAGCTTGAGGGAATTACTGTGTTTGTGAAGAAGTGCAGCCAGAACGCTTTATCGATGCTAGCATGCATTACAGATAAGGAGGGATGAGGCTGTGGCTCCACTCCAGCATGCTGTTTTCTATAGCTATTGAGCTTTCCAGGCAACCTTAATCTTAGAGTAGCTGGTATGGAAAGTAGAGCTTCCTGCATTCTTAACCCGTCTCTCGCACTGCTGGAATCAGTTGTGATAAGTCACCAGAGAAGTAAACCAAGAGGCACTGCCTTAAAGTCACTATACAACCAAGTAGGTCAGTGCTGAGCCAAGTCATGAAGGCACATTGCAACTAATTCCCTAGGTGTGGCATTTTAAATACAGTCACCAGAATGGAAGGGATGATCTCAATAGTGGACAATAGTTCCTACTCAGCTGGTAGTTATTGTTGCTACACAGATGGTGATAACTGTTATTATTATGAAAGCATAGCAGTTTAAATTTTATTTAAGAAAAACATGACCCATTTGTAGAACTGCAGCTGAACAGGATCCCTGCACAGTTCAGGGGATTCGATCAGTTTGTCATATGTGTTTATTTACTCAGAGCCAGGAACTGCTCCATGAAGCTCTTGTCCTGCCTGTAATTGTGACCTTGTGCAAGTGGCTGAATGCCTCTGCGATACCCACAACTTTTAAAGTCAATTGGTGATGCGGATGCTCACTAATTCAAAAAAAAAAAATAAAACCTAGAAGTCAAAAACAACTTCTGCTGAAGTGGAAGTGTTCTGAATCACATCATAAATTGTATAAATTATGAACATAAAAGCTCTAACATCCACAACTAACAAATATTTTTGAAAATACGGTCCTATAATTGTCCCCCCGTAACCTAATTCATACACACAGAGGGGTAAAGCAACCATTTATGTTAACATTTCTGGAAGGGGATGGCTTATTAAGGGTCTGTGAGAAATCAAAAACAAGTAGCTAGAAGACAAAAAGAAATCGGAAGTCACAGTGCACATGCATAAATCATAAGTCTCAGAGAACCTATACATTTGACTGAACCAGGTAAAGTATTGACTGAAACTGCCAACTCTTATATTTTCTAGTATCAAATTCCTCAGATTTCAGCCCTGAACCTGAAACAAAATTCTTATCTGCCTAAATCATCAATACTGCTTCCTGTAGACCTTGGTCCTCTGAATTCAAGTATTGAGCAAGGCGGGGGTTGCTTGGCTTTTCAAATTTGAGAAGCCTGCAGCCTGTAATTGTTGGCCAAAGTATAGCTCCCGTCTATAACTCATCTATAACTTGTTTCCCTGAGTTGACAAAACCCTTCCATGCTTGCATATCCTGTGATAGATAATTCTTGCCCCAACACAGCTAGTAAAGCAGGCAAGCAGGACAAGGAGCCGCTTCGTCAGCCCTGTGATAATTTGCCAGCAGGAGACCTCCAAGAGCTGACACAGTTGAAGCATGGCACAAATAATCATAAAATGCTAATGAACACAAAATTTTCTCTATATCAGGCAGGCCTCATGAAACAGGAGTATAATGAAATCCTCCTAGAGATACCATACGACAATAAGAAAATGAAAGGCCTGTGTTGGCCTAGTGGTTCAGTGTGGTGAAATCTGGTGAAGCCCATATTAGATTCTCAGGACTATCGTGTTGCATGGCTGGGTAAAGGACAGAGGGTGAAAAGAACAAACAGCTGTGACAGTATAGATGGGAGCTATATCTTAAAAAATACAATGCAAAACAAACAAACAACAGAAGCAGGAATGTTTCAATGCCCTCTAATGATGTATTAATTTAGGTGAGCTGCATATCATCCTCCAAAACGCTGTTACCCTTTCTCCCTGCTGCAATCAGCTACACCCAAAAATATCTGGAGGCAGAATGACATCTTCTGACACAGCCGTGCTAAAAATGACCCAAACTAAGAAGCAACTCTGAGGGTGTGGGAAAGTCTGCAAACAAATAACTGGGTGTGTCAGATATGCAGACGCTAATATAATGCAGTGATTACTAAGTCTCTGCTCAGCGAATATGTAAAAATGAGCTTGGTGTTTTAAAAACCACGCGCAGTGACCGCTGAACAAACTCCTCCAGCCTGTATGCTTTTGCCTAGGACTGTTGCAACATTCACTGTGACCCCAAAGAGTCATGAGACACTCTAACACTGCATTATTGAAATCCAGAGATGCTAAACAAATACAGCATGGCATCTTATTTTACATGGTGACTTTTAAAATTATTCGTAGGTATCACAGAGCTGAAAACTGCTGTCTATGACACTCATCAGTGAATTTGTTGGAGAGAAGTCTTGCTGTGACTACAGGACCTAGCATTCCCTACAGTGTGAATACCACAAGATGCAGCGCGCATGATCCACAGCAAGTGTAAATCAGGTCCTAGAAACAAGCAACCAAAACGCAGATGAAACCTTTGGCTTTTGAAGTCCAAGCACAACAGCCATAGGAACTTAGAGAGTTCACATCCCTGAGGTCACAGAGTGAAAGGGGAAACCTCGTAAAGCAGAAAGCTAGAAAATATTCCCTACATATTCAAGCAGCCTGAGTTGTTCCAATACCATTAAACACATAAACAAACAGACAAATCAATAATATTTTGGAGAGCATACACCCCAACTCATACACACATTTGTAGTTAATGGCAGTAGTTAGCTAGAAAAAGCAAGTCCCAAATCAGCAACAGGATGATTCTTAACAGTATTAGAGTGTTTACCAATTCTCCAGAGGTGCTACCCCCTGATTTGCCATCAGATTGACAAGCTCCCTCTAGCTTCTTTGCAATTTAAGTTTATTTTCCTGAAAGATCTAAAGAATCCCAAGATAATATGATTAATGACTGCTCAAAAGGAAAACCAAAGTTTACCTATCTCTTCCCATTACTGAGTATACACTTGGTATTGAGTATTCAGAATTGAAACAGTATTTCTAATACTGTTTCATCATAGCTTAGGGACATACTTCCTCAGCAGGCTATTTGGATCAAAGTCTTAAGGCAATATCCATGAAAGAAAAGACAAGAAAAAACACAGAGGCGACTTTTTCACCATCTGCTTTCATTTTGATTTGCTGCACTCACATGTCACTACAGCCTGTAGGATGCTTTCTGGTCAACTGGATTTCGTATCATGTGCTTTCATGGGAAGGTCATTTTGTCCTGTTTACTACAATCAAAGACCACTGCTTGATAGATATTTAGTCCAGCAGACTTCACAGAATATTTATTCCAAAATTATCACACTTTAACATAAGATTTCTCAAATGACCAGTGGGAGGTAGACTTAAATAAGCTTTATGACCTGAAGTGATGCAGCCATTTTCATTGTTAGTTTAAAGCAGCTGACAATGACAAATAAGTTATTTCACTGCGCAGAGGCATAGTATTGTCTCCCTGATCCCTGACATTGCATTCTAGAGATCATAATTTAGTCCATTCTTATTTGAAAATTCATGATCTGTGGATAGAAAATATTTACAACTAGACATAATATATTTTTTTATGCCCCCAAATGAGAAAACTCAGAATATCCATATGTATGTACCTGAACTCTAAGGGCAGGCTCAAGACCTGTTTCTTTGGTTATCTTTTTTGACATCTCTTGCAAAAATTGAGGTCGGCAATTCAAAAATTAACCCTCAAGTCTGATAAAGCCACATTATTAAACTAGTTCTTTATTAAAAGTACAGTATGAAAATGTTAATATATTTTGTCAAATCCCCTCCAGTTTTTGTTTACAGTAATTGTTTTCTTAGATAAGGCTCTCCTTTCACAGTAGCTTAGCTAGACCAACAGATGTGTAAATCAGGAAGAGAATGAGCCTCTGGAGATGTCTCATTAGATGCAAACATACTAAACATCACTATCGTAAGTAAGCAGAGGATGAGGCAGTGAGGAGTTGCTTGATAAATTTTGCCTCTGTTTAAACATAAAATATGTCATGAAGGGCATAGATGGACATTTATAGCTTTACACATGTCCCCCAGTACGTACATGAAGCTATTCTAGATAAGCCCAGACACAGCTGGAAAACAATTCACAGGTCCCCCAAGGAAAATTTCAGACTCTGCATCTGTTTTTTCTCCCTATAACTTAGTAATGGTGACTGCCAAAGACTTTGTAACATTTGCACAGACTAACTGCTTGAATCCTGCTGACCATGGGAGGCTGAGGTCAAGCTTTGTACTTCTGTCATTTGCAACACATTTTGGGGCCTCTACAACACAACCAGAGAGATTCACTCATCGGGATGTCTGACCCTCAGGGCAGTAAAAGTATAAACAAGCACTAAGGCCAAGTTCATATCTCAGTAGGGCACAGCTGGAGGACAGTCCATATTGGCAGGGTCCTAGCATGGTTATTACTCTATCCCTGCATAACAGTGCAGGAGGATGCTGACAGATCAGAACACAGGCGAGAACAAAACCCACCAACTGTCTCTCTGTGCATTCAGCTGTTAGAAACATAGTTTAATCGGTTCCCTCTGTATACACGGCTGCAAAAGTAGCAAAGGACTGAAGTCTCCTCATGTTTGGTCAAGATCTTGCTTTCTTTCATTTGTCGTGCAGATGTGGATGGAGTCGCCTGCCTGGAGGGGGTCAGAACTCTGCCAAATAGATTTAAACAGGGTACTCACAGTCCAGGCATCCCAGCTTAATGGTCAGAAGTGACTCAGTGAGAAACCAAGACAGTCCGCACTGACAGATGGCCCCATTCCTGGCAACGTTTGTAAGGAAGAATGATATCCTGGCATACCCTATCTACAGATGTGTGCTGTTGAACAGATAAACTCATTGTATCTAGTTATGGAGATCTCTTACAAACAAGCGTCATCAGCAGTACCCAAGTTTCATGTTCTCAGTGTAGGTGAAAACCTACATAAAAGGTGGAGAGGATGAAGAAAACCTGGGGAACATAACTAGTTGCTCTGGTAGACATAACAGAGACATTGCAGGACGGAAAGGGAAGGGAAGGGAAGGGAAGGGAAGGGAAGGGAAGGGAAGGCAAGGCAAGGCAAGGCAAGGCAAGGCAAGGCAAGGCAAGGCAAG
>JAYECN010304917.1:0-24371 GCA_035222435.1 Microcambeva ribeirae | reverse complement strand
ACGGCGGGACGGGGGGTCCGGCGGGACGGGGGGCTTGGCCTGGCCTCGGCCTCCCTGCGGGGCCGCTGTCCCGGGCGGGCTCGGCTCCCCCCACCTGCCGCAGCGAGGGCAGCGGCGGCGCCTCCCACGGCCCCGCCCGGGCCTCGCGGCCCCCCCCCCTCCGTGCGCTCTCGGGGCGGCCGTTAACGGCCCTTAACGGCTCCTCCTCAAGCGCGGGCGGGGGTGACCGGGCCGAGCCGCGGGCCGGGGTCGTCGCTTGTAGCCCGCGGTTTCCTCAGGGCTACGTGACGCGTAGGCCTGTGCGGCTGCTGAATAACCTGCTTTGGAAATTGCGCTTCCCTCCCACCGCCTGCTACTTATTTATTTTTGAGCAAGGGGGGCAGCCCTTGGCTGCCCCAGGCTGGGGACCGCGCTCTGCCGGCCCCTCTCGGCTGCCGGGGAGCCAGGTGGTTGCAGAGGAGATGTCGTTCCCAAGGTGGCAGCGCCGAGCTCGGCTCCAGCGCGACGCACGAGCCTCCTGAGGCTTCCTAGGCCACGGCTAAGCTAAAACACAGGGAGCAGTCAGAATCTCTGTCATTTTCTTTGCTTTTTTCTTTTTCTTCTTTTTTTTTTTTTTCCTCCCCTTCAGTTATCCATGCAATGTTTCTCTTACAGAGCTCCTGAAAGGGAGACAAGCAAGATGGGAAAAATAACAGGAAAAACAGCTTTTTTTTTTTTTTTTTTTTGTTAAAAAAAAAAAAAAAAAGTGACATGCCACCAGAACTTCTGCATGGTAACAAAGGTATAAGTTATGTTGCCATTTATTTAAATGGATTTTAGCCTTGTTTGTGCCATGTGCTTTGACTCAGGGCTCCCCTAAGAAAGGGTTTGTTGCTCTGCAGCGCTTGCAGGTGGGAAGTGGAGATATGTTCCCAAAGGTGCTTTTTGGCTACTATGTCTGCCATAGGCTTGTGCCATAGCCTTGCATTTCCCCCAAAATGCCTGCAGAAATGTGTTCCCTGCACCTATTCCTTTCATTCACTCCCAGTTTTCTCAAGCTTCTCATTTAAGCTTTCAAAAAGCAGAAGTGCAAAAGAGGAGCTGGTTTGCAGAATGGATTAGCATTAATGTATTGCTGTTCTCAGAGTGTTTCATGAAGCCTATCCATGTAGGTAAGAAAAAATAAAAGTGACTCATCTTTTTAAGTTCAACTTTTCAAGAGTTAGTAACGCCACATTCTTGTTGGTTTGTGGGGGCCACTAGAAGTTTGTCCTCTTACAGACTTTATACTAGTGTGTTGTGGGACTTCTACAACCTGAGGGCAATTTCTGGAAGTGATGACTTGGGTACCTTATAAACATAAATCACTGTATTGTGGGATGGAAGTAGGAGAACTGGCTAAACGAGCATGGAAGCAGGAGAAATTCCAAGCACTGATTTTTTTTTTTTTTTTTTTTTTTCCTTAGGTGTGTTTTTGCTTAGCATAAACAGCTTTTTCTTAAAATAATTGTCAAATAATGCCAATGGCTTTATACTAGTCTAATGGAAACTTTTTAATTGCTGTCTCTTTGGGTCCCTAAAGTAAAATTAAATCGGGAGCTTACAGGAGTTGCTGGTTAGATGAAAGTGTTCTGAATATAAAGCACGTGGTAGTTCTGAAGGGACTGAGCTACTTTCTTTTGAGCATGTGACAGAGAGTTGAGGAATAGGATAAGATCCTAGACCTCCTAGGATAAGATCAGGGTTGATCTTAATATTGCTTTCCTTCCTAATGAAGTTATAACTTCAAGGAGTGCTGAGCAGAAAACATGGAGACATCTACTGTCCAGGAATAAATGTGCAGCTTTTTGAAAAACCTGGCTCTTTGACAGTGCTAATATAATGTTTATATCCAATAAACTAGGAAAGCTGAAGATGGAGAATGATGATTGGATAACAGACTCTTTGCCTGGAAGTAGTTGAAGACTAGATAGTTAGAAGTAAAGATTTTGGTTGATGTAATGCTGAAAACCAAGAAAACTGCTGCTGCAAGTAATTAGTTATGCTTGGTAACACCTATATAAATGCGTTTGTTTTGACAGCTCTGATCACAGGGGGCAGTTTTCACCATTTGATGCTGCTTTAAATGATTTTTTTAAAACAGTTACTGCTTTTGGTGATAGGTTCTTGCTGCACCTGACAGGTCTTATGATTAAAACTGTTATTTCTTTCAGTCTTCTTAGGAATTCTCCTCTGTGAACTTCACACATGCTGACCTGGAACAGGGGTGGAAAGCTTAGTGTTCTGTTATTTTAATGCTGATTGGAAAACATACTAATCAGGCTTCTTCGCTTTGATAACTCTTTATTTTTTTTAAAAATGTTTGTACTGCCAGTCAGATGATTTTTGCTTGAAAGGAAGCTTCACATGCAAGTACTCTGAATCTTTAAGCAGGTAATTAATTGGCTTTGGTATTTGAAGAAACTTGTTCTTGAACAATGCAATGTTACATCATACTGCTTGATAAATAGATCTTCAGTTTACAAGTTGACATTTTTTTTCCTGTCCTCCACTCAACATTGATTTTGCCATCTGAGTCATGAGGATAATCTCTGAACAGAAATGACTGTCCTTGACACTAGTATCATGTTCTAAAATGCTGTCTAATCTGTTCACTTAAAATAACTAACATCTTTGCATCTCCTGTTTTTTTTTTTTTTTTCCTCCAAAATGCCCCAAATCAGACCCACAAGAATGTTTTAAACATGGAGTCCTGAGTATGTATTTTTGCCAAGTGTGAATAAGTAAATGGTGTGCTTGTCATGGAAGCATCTTCATCTAGATGAATGAAATGGGAAATCAGAGCTATGAAGAAGTTGGTCATTCTTTATCTGCCACTTGGGTAGATAGGGGACTTTGTGCTTCCTGATGCAGAAAATCTAGATCTAATCTTAAAATTCTTAATAGTCTGCTAGCTTCAAAGGAATAGTTTATTTGCATAAGCCAGTGCTGCAGGATTGGAGCGTGTGAGGAATTGGTGGACATAAAAATAGAGTTGTCTAACACAGCAGTACTTTACGCTGAGTTCGTTGGCTCTTACAGACCGTGTGGTGCTTTTGCAGGATGATTATTTCCATAATTGTTCAAGGGTCACACAAGGTACACTCGGGAGGAAAATATCTCAAGAGTTGATGTGGTGTTAAAAGTTGGAGAACAATTACAGAATTCTGTGAGGATTTCAATTAAGTGTTTTGGACCAGAAAATACTAATTTGATACCATTGAGTTTCCTCACTTTTTTTGTTAGGCTTGTTAACAGTTCTGCAAGTCAGCATCCTTGTCTATAGAATAGAGTTTGTCTGAACTAGGAACAGCTATTTTTTTTTTAATCACTGGTTAATCACTATACTGCTTAGAGTATTTTCAGTCCAATTTCATCAGTCAGAAGCATGATTTTTTGAACATAAAACTTGTATACAAGAGCCTTGCAAAGGGGCATATGTAGGATGTGGGGCTGTTGTAGTTTGTTCTGATGCAGAAACAAATTTTGCAGTCTTAACTCTGTAACAAACCCGAATCCTGGCATCTCAGTTGGCTCTCATGTTACGAAGTACCACCGAAAATCTGTAGGCTTGAGAAAACAGAACATGATACCATCTGCCATTAAATCTATTTGGCAACTGTGTTCAAAATTAAACTTTCAGATGTGCAGTTTGCTGCCACCATTGTTTAAAGTGCTTTAAAATAAGTTCAGCTAAGCTGTCAGTGTGCTTCACTTGTGGGCTGCTCGGAACTGGCCCTTGTGCATTTAATTAACTCTCAACTATGTGAAGCTTCCTAATAGGCAGAGCTGCAGCCTTCAAAGAAAATGAAAGGTGATGGTGGACCAAGTTTTCAGCTGATCCTCCTCACTCACCCTTTCTCTGCTCTGTTTAACAGGCTTAGAGAAGGAAGTTACACTTATCATAATGTGGATGTTGGGTGAGTTTAATCTCGCCAAGACATCTTGGCAGCAGATGTTAATACACTAAGACTTTGGAGTAAGAAACATGTCTAACCGGGTAAATAAAATCCTCTTCTGGGTGCTGCTGTCTGTGTAGCTGTTCTCTGGTTGAAGGGATTTTAAGTGTGTAATAATTACACCAGGTATCAAAGTTGCCAAATGAAGTGGTTTCTTGGCAGCTTTTTATAGATGTTTTAGATCTAGTGTTGTTGGTAGCCTAGTTTCATAAGTCAATTAAGATTCATCGTTGCTGAGGCTTTCATTCAGAGATGAAACATTGCAGTTTTATTCTTTGAGGAGATGTGTATGAAGCAGAAACACATGAATATTTATCTTCTAGTTCAAGCTATTTATTTCTGTCCCTTGAAGCACTACTGCTATGTTTTGTTTGAGCTGACAGATCAAGAAAAGATAGGATTGGCTCTTATTCCCTAGTCATGCTGTGGGACTATTGTTTTTTAGTTCTTATATATTTATATAAGCCTGGCATGAAGGCTGTTCATATTTACTGGTCTGCTGGCTCTTTTCAAGTCTCCTACTCTGGAGAGAAGTTGTGTCCTGGACCTAGCTTAGAATGAAGATAGCAAACTAATAGAAATGTTGTTCTTTATGAACACAGGTTGTTCATAAAGATGGATTAAAGAGGCCATGGATGGATTAAGAGATGGAGTAGATCTTTCTTTGCATCAAGCTAATTTTAAGTTCTGTTTGAACTACCTCTATTAAATTGAGCTTCTGTCTTTTCTACCTATTGAAGTGAAATTCTGAAAGTTGAGCATCTCTTCAGAAATCATGTGAGTCCTCCCTTCTTGTCCCCTCTAGCAAGAATTGTGCAGTATTTCAATCATGTGAGATCTGATAGAAAATTTTGGTGTTTAAATCACAAGAAGGTCTGGATCTTAGCAACAGAAACTCCCCCCCCCCCAAGTTGAGGAGTAGAATTTGAGCATATGTTATAACAAACTTCAGGGTTTCTAGTCCAGTTAGATAAATGGCATAGAAAACATCAACTTCTAGTATGCGGCAGAGCTGTAAGCAAGTGATGTTAAGGACAACTGATCTGATTAGTATCCCCAGCCTCATGTGCAGAGTATAGGAACCAAAGAGGAACCCTTCCTGTCTCATCAGGCAGTGGGTCTCCCACATTTGGCTTCAGAGAAGCTTCTCTGCGTGTGCTGCTCAGGGGTGCAGCGAGCTTGCACAACACCCTCTGTTCTGTGCAGTGAAGGTTTGGAGAGCAAAGCTCGGTATCCAAAGCTGGATCCCCTGGGCTCTATTGCTGTCAGGCTGCCGCTTCAGGGCAGTACTTGACAGAACACTTGGATGTTGTTCATAAGCAGCTGACTGATAGGTATGGTAAAACTTTGTCCCTTCATTATGGGAGCTCAGCTGTCGGGGTAGTGAAAGTGATGGTAATACTGAAATTTTCTGGTTAGCCTTAGACTGCTGCTAATGTGCTGCATGAAGGCTGTAAAACAGATCCTTGAGGGAAGCCTGTTTTTCTTTGAGCGACTGACTCCAGGATCTGTTCTAGCCCCAGTGGTGCCGCGGGGGACATTGGTGTGCCATGCATGCTTCGAATGGCTGTTGCTCCATCGTTTCTTGTCATCCGGAACAGCTGTTTTTTTGACAGGCCATATGTCAGCCTTAGTAAGTTCCTCCTCTGCGGAGTGTGTTGCAAGCTGTGTTCTGAACTCGATGCAGATGTTTACTCTTATTTCTGCAGTGTTTAATGCGGCTGCATGCTTTGTATTGCCCCTGTGTTGTCACAGTGAAGATAAAGCACAGAGCAGATTATTGCATGTAAAAAAAAAAATGGTTAAATTGATCCTGGGCTGGGAGCTTTCTCCTGCAGGAATATTGCATCCCTCTCTTTGACATGTCTGTGATAATTTTGATCAAGAAAGACATTAACTGCAGTTGTTAGCCTGTAAGTGAAGTTGTCTTGGTTCATGATGGAAAGTAGGGAAAGAGACAGATTACAAATACTGAATCTGAAGCAAAGAGTGTGTTTGTCGTCTGACATTTCAGCTTAGTTTGAGGTAGCTCTTTGTTGTTGCAGTTAATAAAAATACTTTTATTGTGGCCTTTTTACTCAGGAAAACCAAATACTGCTATCAGTATTTGTTCTGATAACATGAATTTGCATGTATTTCTGCTAAATAAAGAGTTGAATTAGAAAGAATTGTATGTTAAGCTATTTCCATGTTCCTTTGAGAAAGCTGATTACAAGTCAGATATTCTGATTAGTTTTCCCAGCATGGTGTAGTGTGAGTCTGGTGCAAAGTATATTACTTTGTCTTTTTTTTAAATTACCCTAGCACCCCAAGAGAATATTGTGGCTATTGTTTAAAGTGACTGCCATGAATATTTTGTTCTTTGTTTAGGTAATAGCTACAAATCTTGTTTATAATGTACAGCGATATGACTGAACTCTCATTTTCAAGTAGCCAGGAGCTTGAAGTGTAGTGTGAGGTGCATATCATGAAGAGAACTTTTCAATAGCCTCTTGGTTATCTAAAGCCTTTTACTCCAATTGTATTTTGTAAATGCTTTTATGGGGAAGCCTCAGTATCTCTGTAGTGCAAAGAGGAGCTGTATTATTCATCATTCATTTTTCCGACTCCTGTTGCAATGCAATGATTATCGTGAGGAGGAGGGAGAAGAGAAATTTGCATTCATCTATATGACCTCATTTACTTTAAGGCTTTTAAAGAATGTCTGCTATCATTGCTAAGTCTCAGTGCTTATTCCTGAGTGCCTTCTTTGGGAAACTGTAATGTGCTGCAGTGCTTGTTATCAGGGATCTGTAAAGCTTGCAAGCTAATACGAACATGACTGTGTTTGGATAGGTGACCTGAAGAAGGATGTTTTCTGCATGTGAACTGAGTAAGGGCAGCACCTGTAATGTTGATCCTGAGCACGCTGCATACTGTGTTTAACTGTTTGCGGCTTTGGTACAAGTGAGCGTTTCTTACAAGGCAAGGACTGGCTTCCGCTGGGCTCGATAACGCAGGAATAGGCACATTGATTTGTGCTCACAGTACAGATTTCAATATTTAATTTCTTGGTAGTGAATTATGGTTGAGAAGTTCATTAATGTAAATAGGCACTTAAAACGCCATAAATCATTCTACTATTGAGATAGTGTTTAACATCTTGGTTAGTTGATCCAGAAATCTGAGTTAGCTGCTCCCTTTGAGCCAGTTACTGGTTAGAAGGGTTTCTGTCTCTGGTTCTATATCAGTATGAATCCTGATGGGCTGAGCTACTTTTATCTTTTAGAAAGGAAGCTGCTGCTCCTTTGCCTTCTGCAAGCAGAACATCTGTGGATAATGGTTCACTGAAAGCTTCAGGTGTACGCGCTTCTGACTTGTTAGTATTTTGAGCTGTTGCCTCCCTCCCTAGGAGAATGTGATACTTTGACATAACTATTGGCAACAAGTTTCTGATTTAAGCAAGGAAGTTGAAGGTGTAAAGGTCTGTCACTGCAGAAAAAGCACAGGAAAAGAGAAGGAAACAGCTGAGCAATTGCAACAACAGTGTAGTAACACTGGAGAGAAACAGCTGCTTATAGTTTTGTGCTTAGTGCCCTTGTAAATAAGAAATTACTGAAGATTTTGTGGAAGCTCAAATACTAACTGTGATGCAAGGACGGGTACAAAATCTGGCAGACAAAATAGGGAGCAGTCCTGAGAGAGCAGGTGGCAAACTGAAATTCCTAGCCCTGGTGGACACAATGAATGTAATGTTTGCCTTGAAGTATTAACTAAGATGCGCTGTAAAATTGGTAAGCTATTTTAACTCTTTCTTCTGAATGAGGAATTGGAAGGACTGCATGTGTATGAGGTATTAAAAGGGTTTTATTTCTGGATAGTGAGGTAAAAAGACTTGAAATAGAAGGGGAATCATGCAGTTTATTTTCTTGCAGAGAAGAAAAGAAGGAATTGGCTTCAAGTGTGGCAAGCTGATGCTAGGAATAGTGTACACTTCTGTCTTTGTTCCTTCTAATTGGAAAGGAAATGTGCAAGTTATAATTACTCAGGAAAAACTCTACTGCCACAAAAGCACTGGGTTTGTCAAGGATCATAAAAATCAAGACTGACAGATTTAGGTTGTCTTGGAGGTGATAGTGATACTATGCTCTGCTGTCATTAACATTGTACTTGGCTGCTCATCCGTACCTTGTGAACATTTTTAAGAGTGGAAACAAAATTTTCCGATTCTTCTCCTTGGACTAAAACTGGGTGAAATAAACATGCTTAGATTACACCATTGCCAACCATCTGGAATAAATCTAATTTAGTGTGCACATAAAGCAGAGCTGGAATGTTTCATAAAACTAACTTATTTGCAGTGTGTGTGGCTTTACTCAGAAAAAATATTTTATTTCTTACACTCTTTCTCCAGAGGGGAGAATCTCCAGCTGTTTCTTCAAGAGTTCATAGCAGTAGCCTGACAAAAATTCTATAATGGTCTGACCAGATTTCAGTAGATACTGATGAGATGGTGTGGAATGAGTGTACCCTGCTATCCGTGCCTGTATTGCTTGCATGGAGTTTAAATTATGGTATACAAATTATATTTAACAATAGCATATATATGATGGATGAATTTACACACAGAAAACAACTTTGACCTAATACATCACTCTTTTTTTTTTTTTTTTCTTTTTTTTTTTTTTCTGCCCTGTGTGGAAAGTAGTGTCAACTTCAGAATTATTTTGGTTTAAAGACTGTTTACCATGAATGCAAGAATCCAAGTGTGCAGCTTTCTTTTGCCGTGGGAAGAAATGAAGAAATGGGATAATTAATGTAAAGTGTGTGTGCGTGTAAGAAATGTGGAAGGTGCTAATTCTTTTTTCCCTGTCTTGTCAAATAGATCATCTGAAACAACTTGGCATTGGCAAACAAAGATCTCAAGACACACACACACAAATACTTAATTTTTCAATCAAACTCAACGATGCATTAGAGGAAGCTGGATTGACTGTACAGAGATTTTGTGCTGAAGGATGAACAGTGAAGAAGAGTTTTATGATGCCGTTACGGGTGAGTGATGGGCACAGTGCTGAAAAAAATTACACACTGTATTGTGTTTGTGGTGAGGGAATAGGAGGATCTTCCTGTTAAGAATAAAAAAGAAATAAAATGCCCTAGCTATGACAGTTCAGTCATGTTTTCTTTCTTTTTTGTTTGTTTTTAGACAATTATTCTGGTTATCACTTTGTTGTCACTGGTAGTGTGATTAGTCCTTTACACTAATGTCTTGCTTTCATTTTCTGTAAAATGCGAGCTATTTAATAGGAGCTTGAGGTGATGGCGCTAAAACACTTTTCAAAGTGAATCATGCGTAGATTCTCGTTATCTATTTTCATTTTGATGGAAAAATTGTCCCAAAGAACTGAAATAGAACTTTAGTCAGAAACAAATTGTTATGAAAATATGCTTTCAAGATAGGGAGCCAAAAGTGTCGTCTCTAGAAAAGCAAACATGAATCACTTCACATTTGAGCAACATGTCAAATAGTATTTTTCCTTGAACTGATAAGGACCAATGGTTATTTATAAGAGCCTTGCATAATTTTAGAGGTGAAATGAAATGTTTAAGGCATTTTAATAATAATAATAATAAAAAGCCTTTCAAAAATTTGAAACAGCTTAAAATTCCTCCACTTAAATATCTCCTTAGAAAATCGGCAGTAGAGGTGAAATGGGAAATGGTGGCAATAGTGCTTGCTGAGCCCTTAGCTTAGAATCAGGCAAATGGAAGGGAAGTAATAGGAAACATTAAAATTTAGTGAATAAAAGTAGTATATCAGGTACAAGTGGGTAAGGTGGACGTAGGTGACTGGTTTGAAATTCCTCAGAGGAGTTAACAGAGGGGCAAGTGAAACGATTTACAGCATGCTGCACAGGACTCTCAAAAATCCCCCACTGAGAGAAAAAGGAGATTTGGATTGCATTCCCACTAGCTAGCAGTGATACATGTGTGCTCCAAATTCCTCTGTAAAATCCAAGTAGTGGTACTGTTAAAAACTTGAAATTTCCATGGATGTTTTTAGTACATAAAATGTAGTTTTAGCTGTTGGTAATCATTTGAAACCTGAGGTAATAACAGTTGTCTTTAGTTGCTGTTTAATAATGTCCTCTTTAGGACATGAATCTGTCCTAAGGAAACTTGCTCCTTGCTGGGATGGATTTTTTTTTTTTTTTTTTTTTTTTGTGTCTCTCCCCCCTGTTTTTTGTACTATACCTGTCACATCCAAAAGACAAGCGCATATGGTGCAATTGCATACTGTGTGCTTGGAAAATATCTTCCTGGCAGATGATTTTTCCCTGACTGGATGATGATCGTGCTTGTAAGCATGCAGGATGGACCGTGTCATGTCGTGATGAATCTTTTACTTGAGCATGTGAATGGTGAATAGTTGCCATGGAGTTTCTCTATGCTCAAAGTTTATTACTGACAAGTTGGTTATGTGACGTCTCTCTTCATGAATGAACTCTTACCTTGGGAATCTGTTGGGAAATCTTAACGGTGGTGGCAGTTGATTCTTGACAGCACAACGTTTGCTGTGTTTACAAGAACAGTCTTTTCTGAGATTAGATCAGGTAAACTTGTAAATTCTTAGAATTCAATTTTTTTCTAAATGCTATGCAGGGAGCAAGTTGCTTTGAGAAATTCCTTCTGCACTGTGTCACCCTGGGTTTATTAATCTTATTGTGGACTTATTAGAGGCTGCATGCCATGTTCTTTTATTTAATTCTACTAGGTATCTGTTTGCTGAAGTACTTTGTGAAAGGATTGTGACAGAACAGCAAAATGTCTAGCTAATTACCGGGATAATATCCTGTTTTTCAAAATAATCCTATTATTTTGACTTTTTTGAATATTAGCCTGCAGTTCAGTAGAATCTCCTGTTTGTGTCTGTGAGGCTAATCTGGCCTGGTGCATCTGTGAACGTGATGCTCTTCTGCTTCCTACTGCTTGATAGTTGTTCCCTGTAGTCCATTCCTTCCTCTTGGGGAGGAGAACGTGAGGTGTTAGCTGCGAAATTCATATGTTTTCATAAGATTGGGATCTGGCCGAATCCGGAGGTTCTGCCATGGGGCTTAAGTAATGCAAATGTTGTGGCAGGATGGCCTGCCTCCTATTGGAAACAGCTTGATACAACTACGTGTTGAGAGGACTGACCTCGTAGAAAAGAGGAGAAAAGTGGGACTTCTGGCAAAGAAAAAACTTGCCTCATTATGTGTGTGATGTACATTCCCTGCATCTTGGTCCCTAATCTTCCTTCCCATTCTAGGTCTGTAGGTTTTTGGTGCTCGGCTATTTTGATCCCATTTCTGTTTTGAGTGACAAGTGCTAATTAGTATTTAAGGGAGTTGTTGGCAGCCTATGAAAGGGGCGGTCTCGTGTCTTTATGTGTGACTCAGTATATTGGACCTCCTTGCTGCCTCGTAGGTGGACACATAGCGTAGTGCGAGTGGACTGGTTCGTTTGCAGGATGGGGAAGAGGAAGGCTATGAAAACTAGAGCTGCTGGCAAGTCATTTTTTCTTTAAGCTCTTGAAATATGTTAATGCTGGCACCCAAGTTAAATATATGCTCTATGAATGACTTTGAAAATATAAGGCTTTTTAAGAGCTTTCATTTCTTCCTTAACACAGATAAGTTGGGACTTTTGCTTTAGCCAGTTGTTAACACTGTGTCTTTCAGTGTGTGTTTGCCCTGCCTTTTAAATCCCCATTTTTGTCCTTATTCCTAGGGGATTTTTCACTACAAAACCTGGCCTGTAGGTAGAACTTAACTACTCAGTCCCAAAAGTTCAAGATTTTGAGGACATCTGGAGACTTTTTTTGTAACTTAGACTGCAATAGAACATTTCATTGGACTTTTTTTTTTTTTTTTTTTTTTTTTTTTTTGCTGGATCAGTAATTCCTCTGTGAGAAATATCCTCTAGGTAACTTTTTGTAGAACTATAATACTTTGAATTTTCTCAACAAGCAATTTTTATAACATACTTCATTGGATTATAGTAGACAAACCAGCTGTTAAAGGTGGATGTCACAGCTGTTGAGAGTCTAGTGATTACACAGCTGTGAACCTTAATAAAAAAAAAAAAAAGAAAAAAAGAAAACAATGTAACTGTGTAAAGATATACTCTGACAAAGAAGGCTAACAGTTCTGATGAATCTTTTTGTTTCGGAGCAGGGTTTAAAATTGTTTTTTTGTACACTGAATAATCACGGACAAACATAAATACTATAGCTAAAGACGGGACTGTTTCATAGAACTTGCCAGGCTGGGGGCACACTGTGGCGGCTGCATTTCTGGTGATGTTTTTCATCATTCATTCCCCTTTAAGCCAGTTGACTTTTCCTTGTATGAAACTTTCCTTTTGCATTTAGGCATGTTTACCTCTTTGAAGTACCTGCTAATGTTACGCCATGTGTATCAGCTTTTTGGGTTGAGGATGCATGTGTCTGAAAGCTCATCTCTTTTTGTTTTTCCCACTTTATCAGTTAGACTAATAAGTTATATTATTGTGTGATACAGTACTTGCCTTTTCCATCTCCTTGTAACAGGTATCAGTAAAAGGCTACTATATAATTAGAAATTCCATTTTTAAATAATAAATATTCTTTTATTGTGGTTTGACTAAAGATAGACACATGTTTGTTTTAAGACAGGTGTTTCAGGGTAGTCTTCATTTTAATGACCTGAGCAAATACAACTATCATTCTTTCCAATTAAGTATGAAGACCTGCTAAGGTGTGGTTATTGCTGTATAATTATATGCTTGTGACATCAAAATGTAGGGGAGAGATTAATACATTACATCATTCTTTAGACATGCAGTTTACCAAAAAGATAATATCAATGATATTTCCTTCTGAGTTTTGAAGGTTATCAATATAGCTTTTATACCTTCTAAAACTGCAGCTTTTTCATTCTGAATGAATGCCTCTAGAAAAAAAAATGCTCTAATATAAGCACTATACTGTGGATACTTTTTACTAGGCTAACATTTGAGTGAAACATGTATATTTTTACTTGGACTTTAGTTTCTTCTCAAACAGATTGGAGAGGCTTTTACAAAAACGGTTTCAAAGTAGCTAGCTCTGCTGGCTACGGAATCAGACACGAAATTTGCTTTGCTGCTTTGCTATGTGTTTGATTTTTTTCTGTGTATATTTTTTTGTCCTGAGTTTAGCTCATGCCCATCTCTATGCAGTAAAGGATGAAGCTGTATTGCAGCCTTTCTTTCAGCGTTGAATTCAAGTAATTTTCTTGGGGAGATCAAGGTAGACAGAGAGGTGTGACCTAATATTTGATGTCGTCTTGTCCTGTTATTACTGACTGGAGTTGTACCTGTGTGTTTACACAAAAACATGTTTTTACATACTCAAGAACCAAAAGTGCAATGGTCAAGAACTTTAGTTTGTGTTTGTATTCTTTTGTGAGAAACTTTTTTTTTTTTTTTTTTAGATCTTAAGGATTTAGTCTCTAGATCCTTAGAACTAGTCTTAGACTTAAGGAATTCAAAGCTGCTTGCTTTTTTTCTTATGCATGTAAATGTTTAAGGAATCTGTACTTGCAATCATTAATTTCAATGTACAGAATCCATGTGTTCTTTAGACTCATACACGTTTTCACAATTTTCTTATTTAAAAGTGTATGCAAAAATAAATTGTCACTAGTTTTTAACTGTATAATGAGTAGTAGTTTGACCATAGAAGCCAATGTTTCTGTAGATTCCTGTCAATTTTAACTTCTTTGATAATTAAAGTTATTCAAGGCATGTTTTTATTTTGGATACTAGTGTTTAGCTCTAACAGTATTTCCAGTAGTTTCTTCTTCTTCCCCCCTTCCCGGGTATTTCCACTTCACAAGTGGATGCAGTTAAGTTGTATGAAATGGACCCACTTACTTCAGGTCACATTTTGGGTCACTTGCAAAGGTCAATGAATGATTCATCTTGATTTCCACAGGTTCCTGCTGTAGCCATTAAGAAAGTATTATGTGCCTTTGTACAGATGGATGTCAAAAAAGAAACTGAGTATCTTAAACTTCTCTTACTGTAGTATTGTGGTTGTTAGCAGAATGAGTAGCTATAAGCATACTTTTTTTTTTTTTTTTTTTTGGACTTTTTTAAGATTTTGGAGGAAGATGAAATGTAAGTGAACAAAATTGTTGTAATCACTGCAGCTCTGAAGAAGAGAACAATATAGCTAATCTGATTAGGTGCTATTGAAGAACTCAAGATTTTAAATTGGTTTTATATTCAGCAGAATAAAAAAATAGTTGAGGATGCTTGATTCTAATGCAATACTTGGCTCTAAATACTCTTGGAAATTAGGTCACTTACTAAAGGCTCTTTGCTCTGGTATTTTCAAAGTAAAATAACTTGGTATGAGTGTACTTCTGCTATGAGAGTCACAAAGTTTGAGTGGCAATCTGTGGGAGTAATAAGGTTCCTAGGAAAACTATTGTAGTATTTTTTTTTAAATAGGCTTTGATTCTGACAATTCTTCGGGGGACTTCTCAGAAGCAAATCATAAAGCTGCAGAAATGCTTGATCTAGATCCACACCAAAGCAGTAGGACTGGAAAACATAATGGAGAGACAGAGATTCAAGAAAATGGAATTAAGAGACACAGGTAAACACACAGTAGTGCATAATAAAGAAATGTGTAAGTGCTGACTCACTTTTTTGGGGCCTTGAGAACTTTTACCACTGGAAGAGGTCATTTTTTTGAAACCCAAAACATATTTCACTTGCTCTGCCTCTTCTGTCAGCTATAGAGCAATACTTTGCTGCTTTTGTGAAGTACTCCCAGATCTACAAATGAATACGTCCTTTCATTTAAGGGACTGATAGTGATAGTTGTTGTTTTCTTCCTATTACAGGACATCATTACCTGCACCAATGTTTTCTAGAAGTGATTTTAGTGTGTGGAGCATATTAAAAAAGTGCATTGGACTGGTAAGTTAATTTGGATGAACAGTGCTGTTCTATCCTAGCTTAAGTTGGTTGTCTTTATTGTTTAAAAACTTGACACAGAATAATCCCTGATGCATCCTTCATTTGTAAGGAGCATCACTGTAAGCTGCAACTCTTTAAATCTCAGCATCTGTTTAGTAAATGGAATTGTTTTGCTTATTTCTTGCCATTTGATAACTTAGTCTTGTGTCTAGGAAACTAGCTTTTACTTTTGTCATCTAGGAGCTGTCTAAAATTACAATGCCCATTGTCTTCAATGAACCACTGAGTTTCCTTCAACGGATAACAGAGTATATGGAACATATATACCTCATTAATAAGGCTTGTAGTCAAGCAGATCCACTGGAAAGAATGCAGGTATGTACCAGCTTCCACCTCCTCGTTAGCTTGGGAAATGTTCCTCTCCGAGTCTTGTCTTTCAGACAGTATTTCAGTGAAGTCTGTTGCACCCTCTGGGGCTAGTCATAAGAATTCCCATATTGTCCTTTTAGACCAGTTTCTTATTTCGTAGTGGCTGGTATCAGATGCTTGGGTCACTTCCATGCTTGATGCTGTCATGAATACTGAGGCAAAAGTCTAGTGCGGGGGAGTGCCTCAACTGACCATGTCCAGGATCCTCAGCCTTTTCATTACAGCTTAACCATAACATTCTTATGTTTGAGTGTGTCTTGTGAAGATGGGGTCTTGCCTTTAAATTACCGTAAATTAATTTGTTGAGTGACTCCATGCTTTTTAAATTAACAGATGATAATTGTTGTGAGATGGGGAAACTTTACCATTCTTTGGTGGTTCTTCAAGGTGGATATATCTGTCTAGTTGCACAGTAAGGGACTGGACATGATGGTGCTAAGCCAGTGTATGTTAGGGAATACTGGCTATTATGTTAAGGTATTGCTCCTAGCTCTATTTTAGTTGAGGAAAATTGGAGTGTAAATGTTCTGTTCTGTGTTTGTATAACACATAGCCCTACTTACCAGCCTGCGAGAGCTTCTAAATGTCATTTGTGCCTGCCAGTAGGATTCAAGAAACATCCCATCTGCATTAGAAATGATGCTTGACTACTACTTAGAAAAGCAAGACTCTGTTATCAGGATACAAGTGTGTGTGTGTGTGTGTGTGTGGGGACAGTCAAAACATGCAAAAAGCAGATTTCAAAAAAAAAAAAAAAAAAAAGCCAAAAAAAAACCTACTTTGGAGGTAGGTGTAGAGGCAGAGTGAACCCTGACAAAGTACTGAAGAAAACAGTTGCATTTTGGAAACGAAATGGTTATGAATTGCATCTCTTTCCCCACTTCTATATTACTTAAATCCTGTGGCTCACAGATGTTTTAAACTTAAGCAATATTTAGTTCCTTTGTTTTGGACAAATAGCAAAATATGGCAATATGTAAATATAATGTGCAAAAGTTGTACTTTTAATGTACTATTCTCATCTATTCTCATTTGCTTTTAGGCTGTAGCTGCTTTTGCAGTTTCTGCTGTAGCTTCTCAGTGGGAGAGAACTGGCAAACCATTTAACCCACTTCTAGGAGAAACCTATGAATTAACAAGGTAATTACTTTGAATTGGGAACTGTTTGTGTTGTTAATAAACTGATGCCAGCTTGGTTGTTTATGCAGTGAAATAAATCTATTAAAACATGTTTCTGAAGTACAGCTATTCCCCCCCGCCAGTAACACAGAATCTTTGAGAAGTTGTTATAAGCTAAATTTTTTATTTCTGTGTTTAGGTAGACTTTTCTTTGAATTATTCAGAGGAAAAAAAAAAGTGGTCTGTAGTGTTCTGAGAGACATTTCTCCTAACCAAATACTAATGGTTAATTAATTTTAATTGTTTTACTGCTCATGGCAGGTATAGGATTTAAGTTGAGAGAATTCCAAGTCGGCTTACAACTAGTTGTGTATATGGTGTGGAGAAAATGACTTCCAGTAAGATCTACTGCTGCCCAAGTAGCTTCAGAATTTTCAACAGTTATTTTAAACATTCAGATGTCTTTCTGGGTAAAAGCCATTGAAGAGTTGACTGTGGATTATTTTGGGGTGCAAGAGGGACGATATTCATAGAATATAGTTTTCTTCATTTTGTTATTCGTGTGCTGTGGAATTGGCTCGTGTGTGTGTGTGTTTTTTTTTTTTTTTTTTTTTTTTTTCTCCTTATGCTGTAAGATTTTAAAAAAAAATGTTGATTAACCATTTAATGCTCCCTTTTTTTTTTTGTTTTCTTAAGGGAGGATTTAGGTTTTAGGTTTATATCTGAGCAAGTCAGCCATCACCCGCCTATTAGTGCATTTTATTCTGAAGGCCTCAATAAAGACTTTGTTTTTCATGGATCAATCTACCCCAAACTAAAATTTTGGGGAAAGAGTATAGAAGCTGAGCCTCGGGGAACAATTACTTTGGAGCTGCTAAAGTGAGTATGGGGGGGGAGAAGGAAATATTTTTATGCTTTTCTCCTTAACACTTAGTTGTATAAAAATAAATGATGGCATCCTATTGGTTCTTCATAGATGAGTTTCTGAAAACCTCTTGTCAAAGGGATTGCAGGGATTTATTTACAAGTTATTGTTCAGTATTTAATTTCAGAGCCCTCTTGCTGGAGATATATCATGCTTGCACAGCTGCAGCAATTAAACCCTGCTTTTCTGCTATGAAAATTAACATTTCTTAGATTGAATGCTACTGAAAATCACTTCCTTGAAGGTATATAAAATTTAAATAAAGAGCTAAAATCCTATTATCAAGCCATTCAAGCCCATTATACTTCTAAATTTCATAGTTGGTTCTGATCATTTTAAAGTGTATCTATGTGTTTCTGTGAAAAGCATCACTTCAGAATAGTTGCTCTATGCTACTAGGAAACCTGAGGAGTTCATTGGTATTTTGATCACCTATTTAACACACTTTTTTTTTTTTTTTTTTTTTTCCTTCTTGTGGATGGTCACCTTCCTAATAAAATCACAGATGCCTTTCCAGATTACTTCTACATTCCTTTCTAATCAATTACATCTCTTATGACTTAACGCTGCTTTCCATAAGTTGGTTTGTGCCCTCATGGCACTAAGACTCTTTATACTTCCCAGGTTGCAAACATGCACAAGTTCGTAGTCACAGAAAAAGCATTCTACAATGAGCACGTCAAGGTGCCTTTGTAAGAGCTTTCCCCAAGCCTCAGGTTATTCTGAAATATCTTACAGAACTCCTAGATCTTTGCTCTCAATAAAGAGGCAACTTCCCTGCCTTATAGGATATTGCTCTATAGAGTGGTGATGGAAATAGAGGACGTTTCTTCTGAATATATAGAGATCGACACTGTAGAATGCACTCAACAAAAATCGAAGTTTGTTACTGGAGATAGAGAGTCTTTATTCAGAAGGCTGTTAAGTTCCTGTTCTGCCCAGTCAATTTACAGCATACAGATTTAAATAGCAGTGTGAATAGCATATATGTTAAATATTTGCTTCAAGTTTGTACTGTACATTGAACTCAAATTTTGAACTGCGTAATCTTGTGGTGGTTATTACTGTTACGGTTTGTGTAGATCTGAGAGAACTAGTACTGAGCTACTTAGAACTGAGCTCATAACAAGTAACTGTTTAGGTTTCAAAACTGAAAGTCAATGGAAATGCTGTATTTGTGTTAACCATCACCATAACATGTGTATTCTTAAAACACACATTCGAAAGCACCCTTCTTCCTCACTCCTCCAGCACAAATGCTAAAACGCCTCAATTTGTCAGCACTGGGCATGAGTGCCTTGCTTTAATTTTTATGCTGTAAAAAGCTTTTGCTATCAAGTAGTTCATGAACAAAAAATTGTACCAAGACTGATGTGATAAAGCTCTTCTCTCTCTTCTGAAGAGCAGCAGTCATTGTTCTGCAGTGTGCTTGCAGACAGCTCGCCGGGGAAAATTGTCAAATTTCAACGGTGTGTACTGTCCTGCTACATGACTGAACAGTTGGGCATATTTGCTGCTTGTCCTCCATGAATACTCCACGGAATTAGTAGCACAAGGCACTTGCCATTAAAAAGGATACTACTTGTTCTCTATATTATTGGTATTAAAATTGAGTTTGTAAATTTTCCTTAGACATCTTGATATTGTTCACCAGGTAGCATTAGCATTTCTTTTATCAGTATTGAAAATGAGTGAATATAGAGGATTTGGGCTCTGCCAAGCCAGTGATGATAGGATTCAATTGTTTAATGTTTTGACTGATTACAGAATATTTTCTTTTAAGGATGCAGGAATGTTAACTCATCTTTGTAAAGTTTTCTACAAAACGTGTTTTTTTTTTTTTTTTTTTTTAATAAAAGTCCTGGACTTGAAGAATTTTTCTTTAATGCTTCTCAGTATATTTTGAGGGAAGGATTGAGTTGAATAATAAATTGAATTTTTAAAGGTCATAATTATGAAGCCTGAATATAGTGCCATGTTTTCACACTGATTTTTAAAAACAAAACAATAACAAACCCCACTTGGTATAATGCTTTGGATTGTGTGAAGTAAGGACCTTGGGCAGAAGGTTCATTTAAATAAAATCCTAGTGCATTCAGTGATGGTGAATCAGGTTTCATATACTGATAGACTTTTGGCATATTTGGGGAAATAGCTACATTTTAGCTGTTTTTCCCCCTGTGTGTACTTTCTTTCTGATCCCTTCCACATCTTGCCTGCGGGAAAGGGTCTTGGTGCTAGAAGCTCAGTGTCCTTGTCAAGTGTGTTGACCCGTGTCATTCCCTCCAGGTTCCCACGCTTTTACCACCCTGTGTTTGTATAAAGAATTAAGTGGTTAGTCTGACTAAATCTTAGGGAGAGTGTCTTCATTTCAAACTTCGATAGTAACTAACCTCCCTTCTGGAAGTCTCACTAAAAATACCCATTTTCAGTCATGAAGGCTGAACTACTTGTCACAAAGAGGTGCTCTCTGCCTTTTGGTAAAGGTTTATAACAGAGGTCTTTGTGGGATACTGACTTCACACAGTTTGTCATTCCAGTTTTCATGTGAGTGTTTTGTTATATCATGTATGACTTCAGAGGTGCAAGTGGAAATGGTGAATTCCTGTAGCACTGTTTTTGTTGGGCTGGAGTTTATAATCAAAAACATAGCAACTCTAAAACTTATTATTTCTGTTCTATGAGAAGTGTGAAGTTTAAGGGAGGATATTGTTTTATTTAGATATAACACACGGCTCATACAGAAAAGTCTGCAGTTTTGAAGTTAACTCCCTGCTGTTCACAGGAGTGCTAAATATTTTGTCCTGCCACAAATACAATAGAAAATAGTCTTACGTTCTATCTCAAGTTTCAGAAATGGATTTGTTTTTCTACTTTCGTTACAGGCATAATGAAGCTTACACATGGACAAATCCAACGTGTTGTGTACATAATGTAATTATTGGTAAACTGTGGCTAGAACAATATGGAACAGTAGAAATTGTAAATCACAGGTAACACTAATCGTGAAACTGAGGGTTGGCTTGTTAGGGACTGTTGCATGGACATTTTCAAGTTTGTTACAGAAAATTTTGATTTTTGTCAGATACTTTTCTTTATTCTGGCAAATGTGTACTCTTCATTGGACTAGGCTTACTTAGTATTGTAATGATATGCATAAAAAATGCAATAGCCTATATGGCATAGGGAATACAAAGACATAGATTTGTGTGAGTACCTATTCAAATTCAGAGAATGTGAACTTTATTTAATTCCAGAATACTTAAATGGGAATAATGGCTGGAGGATTGCAAGGGACCTCCTTTGTGTTTCTTGTAGTTTTCATAATAGAGGATGTCTTAAATGAGTGGTACAACACAGAAAAATGGCAGCAAAGTAGAATAATGTGAATTTAGAGTGTCAGTTGCCCTGCCAACTGCCCATATATAAGCTTTTATGTTATGTAAAATGAAGGAAAAAATGTCTCCTGTAATGATGAGGGAGAGAATTTTTTGTGAAAACTGTTCTACTTTTGCCCCTGTTTTTTGGGTTAGTAAACAGGAGCTTTAGTCCAATAGGGCTGCCATTTTGATACTTCTTAAAATGTCAGATCTGTAGGTCTTTCAGTTTTATTACATAAAGGAGCCAGGAAGGTATTTGTATACTATATGCCTGACAAACTTGGACAATTTCTGGCAGAGATTATCTATATACGAATGCAGATTGACGTAAGAAAGATACTGAAATACAATATGGTGTATGGTTGGGAAACTTTAGCTCAGAATTTCTGACAAGTGCAATTTAGAGAGAACTTTTGAATGTACTTAACTTAGTTTTCCTATACTGGTCATTCATATAACTTATGTGTATTTTGTTTAAAAAAAGAAAAAGTTGTGAATAGATATTAATTTGAAGTATGATGAGTTACTATTGTGATTAGGCAGTCTGCAGGACTGCATTCATTTTATTCCTAATGTCTTCAGTAAATTTTAGATATAAATGAAATTCAGAAGTTTATTTCATATTTTCAGTTCACTATCATAGGCTTATGGTATCATTATGCCACATTGCTTTCATACTGGTCACTTTTAGTTTTGTGTAACTCTGAAATTTGTGTGCCTTTTAATGCTTTGACCGGGTAATAAACTGTAGCTAAAGGAAAATAAGTAAATAACTAGACTTCTGCCGCCTCCCTGTAACCATAAGTTTATGAAAGAAGCTAAGTAAAGTGCAGATAAAGAAGGCAAACCTACTAGTGTGTGTAGGGGCTTGCACAAGGAGTTTTGTTTTATTATGTTCAAAGTCTTTGTTTTTAAAATTATTTCTTGTTTCTTTTACAGTACTGGCGATAAATGTGTCCTTAATTTTAAACCATGTGGACTGTTCGGGAAAGAGCTCCACAAAGTAGAGGGATACATTCAGGACAAAAAGTGAGTGATAAAAGCCTTGTTACTTCTCGGTTTCTGAGCCCTATGGCATTTCTTTACTGCTAACACGGTGACTGCAACCAATGCGGATGCAAAGGTCCCAGCAATGTAACCATTTCTGTTCTCTGTGATTCTGTGATTAAATTCCTCGATTTTTAGTAGTTTAATACTGACTTTTCAGCACATATTAGGAAAACTCTTCAGTCCAGTGGTTTGAA
This sequence comes from Microcambeva ribeirae, assembly GCA_035222435.1. NCBI lineage: Eukaryota > Metazoa > Chordata > Actinopteri > Siluriformes > Trichomycteridae > Microcambeva > Microcambeva ribeirae. Next base: position 2,323 of record JAYECN010304917.1, on the reverse strand, counting down.
ATAGGGGGAAAATACATAGTGGTTGCAACTGACTTATTTACATTACTAATATCTTCACAATTCCAGTCTTTAGTTTAAAAATACTGAGAATATGATAGTTAGAAAATTTTAATGAGGGTTAAGCCTGTCATGTGGCTCTGGGTCTCTCTCTCTCAAACCGTTGGCTTCTCTGCACCCACACTCGTATTTTAATTGACAAAAATATGTATGACTAACTTGTGAAGATATGTTACGCGGGACTGAATGCGAGCAAAACTGGAAGAAGATAAACTCTTTTCCCGATATTATTCAAATTTTCAGACTTCTAAAAAATCTGCAAGCAAATATAAAATAAAACCAAGTAGGAGTCTTTGTATTTAATAAGGATGAGAATTTGCATGACTTAAGCTTAGAAGGCTTTATAGAAGTAAAAAAGCAAAAGCTGAGTCTCTCCTTTGCTTACTTAACTACAGTAAAAAGAAGCTGTGTGTGATCTATGGCAAGTGGACAGAATGCTTATGGTGCACTGATCCCACCACATATGAAGCTTACAAAAAGAATGAAAAGAGAGGTGGTGAGCAGAAGAAACCAAAGCAGGTAAGACATCAGGAGAAATGAAACGGAAATATCTCCCTGTAGCAATATCATCCGTACAAAAATAGGGAGGTGGTGAGGAGTGAAGGGTTAAAACGGTCTGTATTTGGTGGCGGTGCAGCGTCAGACCCATGAGATGGCAGTGCACTTCGAACTTGTGTTGACTTTAGTAAGAGCTGCTGGTATTTAAAGAGCTCACAGAAATAGAATTTGCTAATGGATTTGTTGAAGAGGTCATCAAATATCAATTCCCAAGTTGAAGTTGTTCTGTCTTTGAATAAGGAAGGTAGCTCTGTTGTCAGCTCCAGACATGAAAATTCCAGGATTTGGAGTTTGAAAGAAAGAATGCAACTCTATACTTTTTTTGTTTGTTTAGTACCATTTTGTTGACGTCACATTTTAGAATTTCTCATGTAGGCTTGACAGCAAGAATGTCTGGAAACTTTTTTTTTTCCTTCTCTTATAAGCAGAGTGTCTTGTTCACTGAAGTTGCTGAAGTTCACTTAAGCACCATTAAAACATGGTGCTTTATGAAAAATGCAAAATGTAGGAAGATTCAGCAGAGGACTGCTGGGTTTCCAGATGTCAGCAGAGGTCTTGCAGACCCTGGTTGCTTGTTCAAAATGAAAATGATAGTTTAAAGTTAATGAATAGCTTTAGTTTAAGAGGCTCAAGCTTGGGATGGGAATAGGAAGCATTTACATGAGAAGAAACTAGAGCAATAACAACAGGCCTTGTTTTTTTGGCTCTGGATTCTGTCATGGTGCAGACATTTATTTTGACTTAAAAAAAAAAAAAAAATTCTGTTCAGCTTATGAAAATCAATTCCTTCCTTCCTGGGAACTATCTAACAATAAACCAGATGTTGATGTGGAAAATAGTCTGAAGGGGTCTTTTTAAAAAATGAATACTCAAACCAAATGATTTGAAACTAGGATCTGAACTGTATGGAACCAGCATGTAAAACTGGGCCTGCTTAATAAGGTATTTTTGAATAAAATAAATGATCTATGGCAGATGAGACAGAGAAGGAAGAAGACTCTGACATCGTTGTTTTAGGAGTTTGTCTCAAACTGGCCTTCTGATTGTAGTGGCTTTTAGTAGTTTCTTATGTTGGAATCCTCTGAACATCTACAAATTATCAGTCCATGTCCTAAGGCAGTCAGATTCTCCTGTAGATCAGGCCTATGACAAGAACCAAATACGCAGTAAAGGTTTTCAGGTAGGCTGAGGAAGCTGCCGGATGAATCTGGGGTCTTTGCTGTTCGACCAGATGAAAAAGCATCTGGTGCTGCAGCTTGTGTTGTCTGCTCTGCTCCTGTGCAGACAGACCTTGTGTGTGCCCTGCCTGCCCTCTTGGCTTTACGAGGAAGATGTTATTTTCTGCTCTGTTTGTGTTCTGTGCTGTCTTTCCTCCAAACATTGCAGAACCAGACTGTGTTTTCTTCCTAAAACAGAAAAAGCCATCACAGAAGTGCTTGAGATCAGCGGAACAAGCAGTGGAATAAAAATAAAACAGCAAGGTGCTAAAGTAAAACTCTTCATCCCATTTCTGCTCCAAAACTGAATCTGTGGTCCGGATTTGTGAAACTGCTACTGCTGACGTTCATCCAGCTTTCTTGTAGCACTGAGCCTGGGAATGCTGGCCAGAGCCCTGGGAAACATTTCTTCCTAATCATAGAATCATAGAATGCTTAGGGTTGGAAGGGACCTCTAGAGATCATCTAGTCCAACCCCCTGCACACGCAGG
>JAYECN010304813.1:0-24373 GCA_035222435.1 Microcambeva ribeirae | reverse complement strand
CACTTTATAAATCAGCTGTGGCATGGCTCCAACCATAACAGATGTGTATTAAAATAACTAAACTCATTCATGGATTAGTCTGTTGTAATTGCTCGAGACAGACACACAGAAAACAGTTTCAATTAATGATGCCCTGTCTTATTCCTTTCTTCAGTTCGCTACTTATTAAAAAAAAGTAGTGAACCATAAAAATCTGGGTTTTTTTTTTTGTTTTGTTTTGTTTTGTTTTTTTTTGAATTCCTCCAACCAGCCCTGCTTAGCAAATAACTATATATAAGCTGGCACAAGCAAAACCATTTTAAGTAATGAATTTTTGGACAAGTCTACCAATGACCTAAAATCAATTTCTGATACTAGATGTATTTTAGCTTCACCTCTGTCTTAAAGGCTAGGAATGAGTATCTGCCGTGATAGACTTTCTAATGACATACATTTCCTTTTCCAATCAGGGAATATGAAATTTAATTAATACTTAGAATCTTGTGATTCTGAGTGATAGGTTTTAAGGTAGGAGATGGAACGTTTATTTAATAGTTTTCCATTAAAAAAAAAAAAAAAAAAGAAAGATATCAACTACTCAGAGGTTTGCGAAATTGCCAGGACGTGGAGAGGTTGGTGTGGGGGTGTCGAAGGTGCGTGGGGAACGCCTGTCACATCTCCAGGCTCACGCAGCCTCCCCAGCGAGCCGTCGTGCATGAACGTTGCTACCAACACACTCAACTTTTGGGTGCTTTTGGATTTGCAGCACAGCAGGGGGTTGGACTAGATGGTCCCTCGAGGTCCCTTCCAACCTCAACCGCTCTGTGATTCTGCGACGTCCCTCTAGGAACAAAGATTATCAAGAAAGAAAGACCGGAGACCCCTATTTGCATAGCCTTTCCCTTTGCAATTGTGTTGGATGCCAGAGTTTCAAATAGTTATCCTGATCCAAATAACCACTCAGTTGAGGTTAATGACGGCCAGAATAACTAGTGTGGAGCTGCTAACATACGTATTGGAATAATTAGGAATTAAAAGATGATCCTTCAATATTTGCAGCCTAATTGTCTTTGAGCATGCCGAGCTCTGTCCTCACACTCATCTCTGGTTTCCTCGTACTGCTCCTTGCAGGCCTCTAATAAAAATGAATCCAGAAGGTCTAGGGCTCCGGGAACAGTGAGGTGAGGCTTTCTCCCGGAACGAGGCTGGGAGGGCGCTGGAGAAGGGGGAAGGCGCAGCCGGGAGCTGCTGCTGCTTTTTGTGCGATGCCTCGTTGGCCGAGCGCTTCCCCGGGACGTGTGCGACTGCGTTTCCGTGGAGCCCTGAAGGGAATCTCCGTCACTTCTTCCCCTCCCTGTTGCCAGACTTTTAACCTCCAGCCACTTGCATGTTGGCGAAGGGGCTGTGCTGGCCAGGGGAGCTCCAGGACTTCTCGGAGAGGTCTGTGGAGAGCCTGCAAGAGAGCTCGTCCCATGGTTGTCCCACGTTCACGCAGCAGGAGAAAGTCCTAGGAGCTGCCCCATAACCGAAGAGCCCCTTAACGCATTTGTAATTCATTGGATGTGACGCATAGGTACGGACTGTAACAGGTAAGAGGTTCCCAAAACGCCCGGCTTTAGTCCCCAAGAACTGCTCTTTTGGGCAGGTGCCTTGCGTTGTCTGGGGCGTAGCTCCGGGTGCAGCAGCGGACAGGGAGGGTTGTGCTCCCGCGCTGCCGCTTGCTCTGCCGCTCCCCGTGGCGGCGGCGCCGCTGCGGAGCCTCCTGCACGGAGCTGCCTCCTGCCTTGCGCTCGCCGAGCGCCCGGCCGGGGCGGCCGGCAAGGCCACGACGGCGCCGTCCGCGGCGCTTCGCCGGGCCGTCCCTCACCCAGCTCGCCCTGCGGTTCTCGGGGAGGCCCCTCCGCGCACATTCGGGAGCACGTCTGGTGAAAGGGGTCACTGCGACGGCGGAGACCTCCGTGCAAAGGGACGTGCGAGCTGCAGAAGGGCCCCACACACCTGAAGCACGTCGTCCGGGTACAGTTGCTTTATTAGGCACGTTAGCTTTCCTCTGAGTTACCTCTGGAAAAGCAAAGGGGGAGTGATTACGGGTTAGTGTAATCTCTTCCCTGAAGAATGCAGGGATTGCTACGGGTAGATGTTTTTGTATGATTCAGTTTATTAGAGTTGCAGTAGAGTCTTTGGGGTTACCCTCTGTACCGCTCCAGGTCCCCTGTCCCCGCTCTCCTCCCGGCCCCCAGCGCGAGAGCGGTTCTATTGACCGATCCTGTATAAAATACACAATTTACACCATCCGCACATGTGCTGTCCTCCATTATGTGAAGTTGTAACTTGCTGGAGGGCTGTTGTCTTTGCCCTCGTTCTGCAATGGACAGAGACATTAATTCTGCAATGATGATGAATGGTGCAGTCAATTGGGTTCATTCTCATTTGGACTGATTTAATTAAAATGAGAAGTTTGTATATGTAATGCAGTTGTTGATGCAGCATTTGTAAGAAGCAAATGGTTTACAGGTGTACTTGCTCAGATGAGCATGACATCCTGATGGCTGTAAAACGGATCAGAGTCTAGTTCTGGCTGCGATAATCCTTTTTTCTTTTGGATTAAATCATGGAAAAAAAAAAAATGAGGTTTATTGTTTCGGAAGGATGAAATGGTATCTAGTAGCAATCTGGTGCCCTCAGAATTTTTTTTTTTTAGAAATACTGTTTGGGCTAGAAAAGGAATGATAGCATGCCTGTATAAGGAGGGAACCTTATTCAGTTCATAATGAGTGAGATCTCCTAGTTATTTACCAAAAGCTTGCAGTTGCTAAAATGCAGGTTGGAAGTGGAAGTCAGGTGTGCAGTGTCACCTATGCGAATGCCATATGGGCACTTAGGCCTGTCAAACTTTAAAATCACAAGGGCTGACACAAAGTTTTCAGATATCTCCCATTACTGTGTCTTTTTTTTTTTTTTTTTTTTTTCAGGAATGTTAAAAATGATCATTTTCCTTCCAAGACGCCGGTCTCAATGCACAAAATAATAACTAAGGCAATACTGTCAGGAAGATGTGGTGGTACCGCTCCAGCCCGTTGCGCATCCGGGGGGTCACTGGCCTTCGTGTCGGCTGGGGCAGAGAGCTTAAGTGGGTCGCAGTTTTTTATAAATTGAACTCTTTTTTTTTGATGGAAAATTCGATTGATCTTCAGCCAATCAGTAACTAATAGGTAACTCAAACCGTGACCCAGAGCTGCACTTCTTGACTTCAGGGTTAAGAAAGTGCAAAGGCTGGGCTGGCTCTGGAGTTTGACTGCATATGACAAGGAAGGATATTCCTGGCACGGTCCTAGACTTGCTTGTAAAAATGTCATCTTAGAAAATAGTGCTGCTGCTCACATTACCATTTTTCTTTGCACAGGCTGGCCAAGTAAATCTCCCAAACGGGGACGCTTTTCTGGATGGCATCCCAGAGCAGAAAAGACGCAAAGGAAACAGTAAAGATCACAGGGATGCTCACAGCAGTGGTAGAAACGCTCCTGTTGGCCCCAGCGGGGGGAGCTGGGAAAAAATGAGGTGTTTTGGGTGCAGCTGGGGCTATGTGTCATCAGAGGTGTCCCCCATTCCTCTTGGCCACACCGCTCCAGAACTTCAGAGCTTTCCAAGCTCTACTAGACCGGATTTGTGCGCAGGAGTGGGCGAGGCAGGATGCTCTCCTAATGGAGAACCATGTGGATCAGTGAAACATTGCTGCCGAGTTAGAGATAGTTAATGGTCTGGACTGTGAGTGTCCTGGATTTCTTCATTCAGCTAAGTGAGCTGCTTTCTTATGCCCCTGAGAAGCCCTGTGGTTTCACAGACCACAACAATTCTTTGGAGATGAAGAGAGTGGTTGAAATAGAGGAACAAGTCTTTGGTTTGACCTGGTAGCAACATGCTGTTAGGGTTTTTGAGGTTCTCCATGCCAGGACTTGTACTCGGAGACTTCTACCATTGGGCAGTGCATGTCAGGGCCCTGAGGGCACTAACTGGTCCTAACTGTGCTCAGCAGCTCTTCTCAAGAGAAAGCTGATTCCTAACACCCAGTCTCTGCCTTGATCTCTCACCTGACATCTGTTTGAAGTATCAGACTATTCCATTCTTTCTTTGTGGCAACATTTTACAACCTTGAAGATACCAAACTTTCTAACCATCTTTATTCCTCCACTTATTTTTTTTTAGATTGAGCAATTCCAAGGCTTCCAGATCTCATGAACGACTCTGTTCATCACTCTCTTCTGCATTTGTCCTTTGATCCGTATCCTTCATGGGGTGCTCCTCTCTTCACCATCCTGCTGAAATCTCATCGGGGTGGTGCTTTTAGGTAAAATGCAGATGGTTACGGCCCATGAGACAGCGTTGTTGGAGGTATTTTCCTAAAGATGGTGCCAACCATGGAGGAAATTGAAGCTACCAGCTTCAGGCAGAGGCCCCAGACATTCGCTGCACAATGGCATTAAGGGCTGGCACGATACCAGTAATGAAATAGAGTTCCTGTCCAATTTTTCTTGCCAGTGCTCATCCCGTTCTTCCCTAACCTCTTTTGTCAGGACTGTTAAAACTCAGTACTGTCACATCAGTTGCTAGGCTCCGTAGTTAGGCCACTGTGTCCCTTTGCACAGCTTGAAGAGTCACTCTGCTCTGTGCAGCTTGGCAGGTCAAGCTCTACACTTTAATACTGGGAACGCAAATGTTTCTAACATAAATTCATTAGGCTTACAAGCGTGAAAAAAGTAAAACTCAAAAGAGCAGGAGGGGAAAATGTCACACAGCTCCTTGGTAAGCTTCTGTTATGATAAAAGAGCTATAAATCTTATCTCACTTTTAATAATAACTTTTTATATAATGTGACAGCACCAATAGATAGCACTGAGCGGTCAAAGAGAACAATTCCCAGGTGACTCATAGTATTTAGGCAAACAGTTCTGCAGATTCTAAAGATAAAAAGGCAAAGTGGAGTTAAGTTACTTAAAATTTGCTGGGCAAAAGAGGAGTTGGCATTATTCAAAGGGAACCTAGATGGAGAGTTTAGCCTCTTCTGCTACCCGGGTTCTGCTGTTGCCAAAGACAAGGATATTGCAGAAAAGCAGAGGGCATTCAGTGTCAAAATGCCAGTGACAAAGGCTGGGTAGGTTCTAACATCTGGACCCATATGGGGACAGCATCCCCATCAGAGGAGAACCTATAGATGAGCTTAGACTTCTCCTGAGCAATGAGTACGAGTGGGAAGGATCCCAGCTGACTGAGGAATAAGCTCTTTCTAATTAAGAAATGTGTGTGTTTTATATTTTCTTCTTGTGACTTGACGGGTTGAGGAGGAGATGTAAGCTGTCTCGAGAGGAAAAGTGTAAAAGTTCTCTATCCCCAGATTATCTTAAAGAACCAAAAAAAGGTGGAAGTTATTGGTCCAAAGTTGCTATGAAGGTTTTAGTTTTATTGTCTTTTTCGTGCAATTAACTTAGCTCACAAAGGTCTTATGCGTGTTCAGCTCTTCCCTTCCCCTTGTAATTGCTTGCTGCATTTACCAGTGTGAATACCCAGCTCTGCAGCAGAGTTTGTATACTGGGGGCTGAGGGAATAATAAATTTAAGTTTCTCTGACAGCTCTTTATTAAGATCCCTAAATGACAGGACCAGAAAAATACTGGGAGCTAGATAATGACTCCAGGCACAGCCCTGAGTAAGAGCTAATGATGAAGTTGCCCTATCTGAAGAAAGTAAAAAGGTGAGTTTATCAAAAGGGATAAATCAGTGCTTTAATGCTGTTTTTGGTGGATTTTGCCAGAATATACTTCAATTCTTTCTCAATCTCTCTCTCTCAATACTTGTGCTGTGAATTACTGAAGGCTGTGATAGTTTCTTAAGCTTGTAAAATCCTTACGTGATTCTGACCTGGGTACTTGCATCGGCATTAGTTGGAGGGATGGGTAAGATCCCTTTTCCCCTCACGTGCTCCTGGGGCAGCAGTAGCTTTGAAGTGAAAACTGATAAAGAAGTGAAGAAAGATAGATCAGATAACTCAATTGTTATACCTGTTGTTACAGACTCTATCTCTTTTTGAAGAATTACAGATTTCTGGGATTCAGATAGATAAACGGACGGGTCACACTGTCTGTATTTGCCTCAGCTGTGCATGGATGAGCCTGTAGTTTAGCTGCCCGTTGAAAGCACGCGCTGTCGCTTGCAGTCACATTCACCTGCCGTGCTTTCGCTGTGCTTTGTTGCAAGTAAAATCGTGTACAGTTGCAAAGTCAACAAAATTTATGTCCTCACCTAAAGGTATGAGAATGAATTACCAGAAAACCCTTGGAGTTGTCAGAAATCTGCCTTTTGATTTCTTTTTACTGTTTTTCTATTTTAATTAGTCACTGCCAGTATAAAAAAGCATTTCTTCTGACACGGCAATAAAAGCTGCACAACTCAGACTAAAATGTTTTATCGTTTCTCTATATTTATGCCTGCAATATGAGTATGTTAATATCTGGGACTTTTAATGTGCAAGTTGCTGACTTGCTAGTCGTAGGTCCACTTTTCTTGTTCAGATACACAAAGAATTAAGTTCACCGAGAGTCCTAGTGAGTGTAAATCAGCGTAGCTCTGCTGGTTTTAATGAAGTTATGCTAATTTACACTAGCAGAGGCTGTGCTAAATCTCTCAAGAGCAAATGTTCCCTTTGATTACATTTTGCTGGTAGGTGTAAGCTTTGTTCCAGTCCAACACAATCACTGCGTATTGTTCTCTCTGTATACATATATTTCCTTTAAAATAAGCAATCATTACATGGTGTTGAATGTTCCTGCCTGCGTAAGTCCTTATAAAGACACTTCTGAAATCACTTATGTTTAATAAGGCTTGAAAAGATACAAGGGATCCAAATAAATCCCAAGGCTGCATTAAAGTGTTTCGGATTTTTAAACCTTACAGTCGGGTTAAGTCTCTGCAAGCGGGTACGAAGCTTGGTGAGACTGGAAATGTGCTCGGGCACGCTGCGAGCAGGAGCTGGCCCTCCGACACAGAGGTACAGCTGCTGTTTCTCCGTGCTCGTTAACGTTGTCGCAGCCATTAACAGTGAGGAAAGCAAAGCGATAGTAAATTCCTCCGCAGAGTTAGCCACAAGTGTCCGGAAGCTCACATTTCTGTTCATTAGCTATGTTTGGCAGCCATTATGGCAGCAATAACAACTTAGATGTGTAGTATAAATGAAATAAACTGCATGATTAATATTAAATAAAGACACTTACCAGTGGGGAATAATCCTGATAAAAAGCTACTGGAACTTTGGATAATATCAAGCAATAATGATCCATGTATCGACTTTCTTTTTTTTTTTCTCTTTAAATTACTGTTGTGCGGGGCCACGTTGGTAAGACTGAGGCTGTTTACTAAAGGCGTTGGCAGCGGATCTGGCAGCACAGGCGAGACCAGTGTTGAAGCAGAGGCCGGGGAGGTGCCCTGCTTGCCCAGCTGGTAGGTCCTGCACAGGAGGGATGTGCTCCGTGTGCTCCTTGCGCTGCCGCATGGAGCAGGAAGCTAAATGAAATTTCAGCTCCCCGTGAGCACCGTCCCCTGCTGTCCCTGAATCCAGCGTGAATTAATTCTGCGTTAATCCCAAAGTATCTAAAACCTGGCTGTTGCCGGAATTTGCAATTTTGGCCTCATACTTGCTTTGTAACGTGTCTAGCTAAAATGGAAGCCAGACTGAACGATTTCATTGAGTGAGAGCACAGAGGCTGTCAGAGCCTCCTTCCACAACAGGTAGGGGATAGTCACTAGCAAAAGGGGTCTTCCCTTCTCTCATCCGGAAAAAAACACCATTCGTGGAACAGGGACTTAGACCTGTCTTACTCCTGACTTACTAGACCTCTCTTAGCACTGCAGATCCAGGAGGCTGAGGGGAACTGCTGTGGCTGTAGGCTTGATGCCAAAGACGAGCATGTGAAACCTTGTCGAGAAATCTAGCTGGGATAATTGGAAACTACACTTCCTTTTTTTTCTTTTTTTTTTATGGAGAAGTGTTAGATGATATTTTCTGTCAAAGCAGCATTCCTAGAAGAGAAAATGGGAAGAACATAGTTATGCACATAGCAGTTGTCAATGAAAAGGCAGAAGCACAGGATTTTGGCTTGTGAGACAGGGTTTTTTTACAGTGATTGGCAATATCAAAATCAAAACTCAGCCTCTTCATGGATTTTGCTGTCTTTCTCTGGGTGTTTGTGAACTAACCTCATGAAATAGCAGTGATCAGGTTGTACTGGACTTAGCTTCATCAGAGCTGACCATCCTCCCGTGCCATCTTTGAAGGCTGGACCATGCTGCAGGCACCCCTGACCTCCAGGTAGTTGCAACCAGCATTGTTTGCAGTTGCTCATTAATTGCACCTGGTGTCTTTTGAGGAGCTTTTGGAAGAGGGCAGAGCTATAGCATGTCCTGGCTTCCTTCTCCTCAGCAGCGTGCCCTGAAATTTCTCCCAACAGTTTGCACAGAAAACCCTGAAGATCTAAGGCAAGGTCCCCAGCCTTCCTGATCAGAGCTTCGTGAAGCTAAAATAAACAGCATGCTTCTTCAGCGTGAGACAGGGCTGCCGGTGAGCAGGGAAGGGCGAGAGGGGAGCAGGTGCTGCCCTGCGAGGAGAGCTGTCCTGGAAGCTGAAGCTTGTGCAGGTCAGTGCTGTGGAGAATCCCAAGGGAATGAGACAGCTTTGTGCTGCTCTGCCGGCACGTGGGAAGCGGGGTTATTGCAGTGGGAGGATAAAGGAGATAACTGAAGGAAGGGGTGATAACGCTCCCTCTTCAAAAGAAGTTTAAGCATTCGTTTTCTTTTGCTTTAGTTGATTTGCTTTCACTCATAATAAATTCACTCAATTTTGCTCCAGATAAATTTGGCTGACTTCTAATACATTGGCCATTTTAAAACTGTGCTGTGCATTGCAGTAATTGCACTAACACACTGGTTCTGTAGCAATTGACTCCCAAGCAGCTACAGATTTAAGAAGGTGCTTAATTTTCAGCATATTAAAAAGTCCTACTGAAGCTGAAGGGGATTATTCACCTGCTTAAATTCTGTACAACTTTATAGATTTTTCTGAATTAGGGCCAAAAATTATTAAATTTTTCCCGATGTGGTTGAAAATGCTTTTAGGAACTAGGAAATATATTCATGGCTATTCAACCCTGTGTAACAAAGGCAAATTAGTGGTGGAGGGCAGCAGTCACTGCTATGATGCTAATGTAGCTAGAATGACTCATGAATTTATCATTTTTGATGTGATGTAGCACACATTGTTCAAATCAGGATTTTTCTACTAGGAAATCTAAGCCATTCTTTAGCTGAAAGAAATATTAATGCAACAAACAATAAATCTAAGTAGTTATCATCTGTGAAACAGGCACTTCATTTTATATGTCATTATAGTGACTGTTAATATTGTTAATGCAGCATTCATTATTGAGGTGAGATTATAATGTGTATTTACAACAGAAGAGCAGCATGTTCTGCTTTCCAGCCCTCCCTAGGAAGGGGGCTTTCTGCATGAGACATTTTATTTTGCTACTAAGCAGTGTTAAGCATGTCTTAGACTGCCAAGCCTACGCCTGGTGCACTGCAATTGATTGGCTTCCAGTGGGTCTGCATGATAAAAATGAAGCCGTAATGGCTCTTTAAATGTGTGCTACAGCATTGCGGGTCGGGGTATTTCTTTCAAACAGAAAAATGTAAGGAAAATTTAATGAAATATTGCCTCCAGCCACTTATGAAGAATAAACAGGGCAATGTTTCTCTTTTGCTCTCCCGTGTGTTCCCCGCATGCTCTGGTGAATTCTAGTGTAGTAGTTCATATACAAAAAATGAAGTGAAATGCCAAAATAGTTGTTGTCCTTCTTGGAATGGCCTCAAAAGTATGCTGGATATTTTTTCAGAACCCTTCGTGCCTCCCATGAGGTGAGAGCAATGGTGTGAAAGATTTCCGAGGAACGTTGAATCATAGAATCATTATGGTTGGAAAAGATCTTCCTTCATTATGGTTGGAAAAGACCATCAAGTCCAGCCTAAAGCAGAAGAATTGCACTGCACCTAACGGTGCATCAAAGTGCAGGTAACAGTCCTGTGGGTGTATCATGATTCTGTTGGTTTTGTATTCTCTGAAGCCAGTCTGTGATTCTGGTGAACTTGTGCGTGGCTGTGAGCTGCGGTGTGTGGCCTGAGTAGCTCTCCATGTGAAAAAGGAAGTAACGTAAGGTCAGGTGCACTGCTTCACAGAAAATAAAATAAAATTCTTCCCTTTTCTCACTCTCAGTGAATTCCAACTAATCTTTCTTAAGGCTAGAATAAGCTAAATGAAGGTCTCTGTCTTATTCTCCTCACTCCTGTCTTCTAACTCACTTCATTTTTAAGACTCCTTGCTCATTTCAAGCTTAAGAAGAGTAGAGAGTAGTGCCAGGCTGTTAGAAGAAGCAGTGGTTTTCAGCTCTGAACAGAAACAGTGAATACTGGAAATCTCACTGTCTCCTCCAGAAAGAATCTCAGTGTTGAGTCTCATGTCGAAGCATAATGCAATAAAGGCTAAATTATGAAATGACCTACTTTACAGCAACAAGAAATTACATTAATTGTGCACCTCAAATGGCCATTGCAACAGTGATAACCTTAATAAGCAGGGTTTTAAATCTGCTTTGGGGTAATCAAAATACAGAAAGTATCCCATTTAAATGCGGGAAGCTGCACTTCTTGCAGGCTTACGGTCATTGCTGCAGCAGAGTTAGAGGTTGCCATCCTCAGGATATGTCTTAATATCGAGTGAAACGCGATGTCTATATGAGATTCTACCTATGGGGAATGGGAAGAGCCTTAGGGAAACCATCCATGATTGGGATGTGTGTGTGTGTGTGTGGGAGTCCCTAATCCTCCATAAACCTTCATACCCAATCACACCACTTAACGATACCACTTGGTCTAAAGTCTAAAGCTGTACATTGACTTTGCAAGAAACCATAAAGAATGTTTTTCTTTTTTTTCGTCGTTTATTAATCAGCACACCAGGCAAGTCAAAGGAGGCATGTCCGTATGTACAACAGTGGTTATGGCCTAAGGGTACGTTTAGTGCATACACTGTGTGTACCAGACCACGCTTTCCAAAGTTCAGGTAGCCTCCGCTGTGCAAACTTCCGTGAGAACAAACATGTATGAGTATTTCAGGAGGAGAGTACTACTCAGTGAGACCATCCTCTACCATTTAATTTTCCTGGAAGCAGCGTGTAAGGTCTCAGACAGAGGCACAATCCTTCTCACCCAGGCAAGTCTCCACCCCCAAAAAGCTTGAGCACGCAAGAGAGAGGGGCTCGGGGCTAATTAATATTATTTTTAGGGTAGGGCAACCCTTTATTTTTTTCAATAGTTCCATGTTACTAACAAGTGCCTCAGCATTATTCCAATAAAGCAATAGTTTTGCTAACACTTGTTACCAGGCAGATCAGTCTTTGTTAAACAGCTGAGCCTTTAGATCCCAGCTGAGGCACTTAGCTTCTGGAAGGACTATAATACGTATTCGTTAAAGATACAGTGGGGAACTTGCAGTGACTCTCAGCTTATTTTGTGACTTAATAATTCCATGTCATGGAGGAAATAAAGCACAGGGAAAAGCAGAAGAATGAACAGGGTGGAAAACCAGTGAAATGGCACAGTATTAGTCCCTTATTTTCAACCAGTAGAAACATGTGTATATGAATAATTGGCTTAGCTTCAGTTCAAGAAAAAAACAGATGGCTCAAATTATTTTTGGTTCAGGTTTACTTAATGTTCAGTCTCTCTCTAAAAAAGGGTTTGTAGTTTTCGGGGAAATAAACTGGTTTTGAATATGATGTCAACCAGCTTGGAGCTCTGTCTTTTTTTTTTTTTTTCTTCTGGAGGTTTTTAGATGTGCAAAAGCAGTCTGCAGTCATCTTTTACAATAAAAAGTACCTCTTAACAAATTAGCCCTAGAATATGTAATAATCATTCCTGGTCAAGGCTTTGGTTGTATAACTTATTCAAAAGATGGTTTAATGTAATTTTAACAAGGGTGACTTCATCACTGTTTTCTCTTTTTAATGTTTTCTGTATTTAATGAATAGGGACTCTTGGACAAGTTATATTCTTCAAGAATTTGTAGAGAGGACAACTGCTGAACAGGTGCTCCCTCTCTCCATTATTTTATTTATTCCTTATGTGTATGTGGGCTTCAAAATGCTGCCTCATTATCACATTTACCCTCTGACATCTCCAGACTGTCACGCACATCGAGCAGTCAGAGCGTTTCATCGTGGTTTTGAATAGCAAATTACCTTCCAGTTACACCAATTGCCTCAATCAGGTAGATAACTGCAAGTGAGAACAACAAGCCAAGAGTCTTTTGGAAGTCACTGACATGCAAGTTATCATTTTCATCATCCCCACTATTAGTCGGTGGCCCATTGGAGTCCCAGTGGTGTCTGTACTATCTGCTTTACTTTCTGGTTCTTCTTATTTATCTTTTCTTTGTTGTTTTAGCTTTGGTACTGTCAGTCACTGTGACTATAATGTATATAAAACATTAAAGAAACAAACAGTTGTAAGGACATCTCTTGACTGATAACTGGACAAAGAGAGGTCTTTCTGCAACAATTTACTGCTTTACCGACGACATAATTCGCTGTAACTTTGTGGTTTCTAGCTAGCCAAAAAGAAATAATCTGGCTAACAGTACTGAAAATGGAGAACAAGAACAACCTGTTTAGGCAAAGAAATGTGTAAGTAGTGAAATTTTTATAAGGATGTACCCCATCTGAGTGAATATCAACTGAAATAAGTGTGCCAAATAGCATTAGGAAAGAAGCTGTGCGTGTAAGTACAGCACAAATGGCCATGCATCTGCCGAGCCTACCAGAACTACTAATTCGTGGGTGCTTTTCTCCAGTGCCTTGCCACGTGTGCCTGGAGTTTCGGGTGACTTATTGCAGTCCCTTGGAAGGTCGAGTGTTTAGACTGTGACCTTTCATAACAAGAGTGTCTCTGTTTCATGGTGATGCAGTAACTGTGGCATCTCAGTGGTGGTTTTGCATTGTGCACCTTAGCTAGAGCCAAGGTGTGAGGAAGATAACTTACATGTCAGTCCGTATATGTTGCTTGGGTAAGGTGTGGCTTTCCTTTCCCTTGACATAGCTTTCTCCTTATTTAAAGACATAGCTCCAGAGGCACATGCAACTTTCATTCACTGGCAAAGCTGTGTAAAGTTAAACAAAGACGTTAATTTGTAGCTTTAATTTTCTCTTCTGTTCGCTTTTGACAGTGATTGCTCGAATGAGGTTATTACTAACTGGTATTTGATAAGCGTCTCATTGGAAATTTTGTATCATGGATAAATCTAGAATTGTAAATACTGAACTGAGGTATAGGTCAGGCCATATAGCATCGTGTACCTTGTGTGTGGAAGCATGAGTTAGCCCGTAGCATTAATTACACCCCTTAGCATGATTTTTTTTTGTATATGTGGAGATTTTAAAGTTCACCTTTTTCAGGAATTCTTGTGCAGCTGTGAAGGTAGATACAAAAACTTTAATGTCTTTCTTTCATAGAACTGTTATTTTGGTATAAATTGATTTGTGGCATGAATTGGTGTGATTAAAGCATCTCAACCTACTCATTTTCTTTCAGAAGTAGATTAGCTCATTTCAGCTCATTTCTGGCATAGTCACTTTGATCTAAACAAAAATCCACAGACCTTTGAGTTGCTTTGATTACAGCAGTTAACAGACAAAAATCAATTATAGTTGTTAGTCTTTTTTGTGTAAAGAAGTCCTAAGTTTCTCAGAAGAATTTCCTAAGAAAAGTCTTGTTCCTGAGCAGAATAACATGAATTCTCTATCGTTTCTGTAAAAAATCAAGAGGACCGCACAAGCATTGGAAAAAAATGAGTAAATATTTGCAGACAAAACTTCAGAACTGAGTCCCTGGCTTTCATCTTCTCATCTATTACTATTACGTCCTGCAACAGCAGGCTGTTCTAGGAGTTTATTGTAGGAGCTTCTCAGCTGCCTTCTCTGCTGCACATCGGTGGTTCCTAGCACTGCTAAGGAAAGAGGGCTCCAGAGAATACACTTGTAAGAAGCTCTGCGACTGCACGGAAATAACAGGGACAGGAAAAAAAAAGGTAGGATGGTTGGTTTGGGGGATGAAAAATAAATCAAAAAAAAAAAAAAAAAAAAGATAGGACAAAAGCTCTCTAGAGAGATAGTGTCATACAAAATATTTACTAGTGCCCACCCAGTATACCATGTGATTTGGAGAAGAGCAGGAATTGGAATGAATACCAAGTTCTGCGCTTTGAGTTTAGAGAAAGCCTTCCAAAAAGATGAAGCTTGCTCCTTTCCGTGTAACGCATTATCGGTTTTGCGTGGTCTTTCAGGGCTCTGCTTAACCCTAAAAACCCTTAGACCCAATCTGAAGTCAAGTCAGTTAATCCAGAATGGACCATAATTTTGAACAAGATACTGCCCTTTTTGAAAGGGTGTTTTCCCAAAGGGTGTTAGATTAATGTTCTTTGCCTTCTGCTGTGAGAAAATCCCTTTTTCCTGAGTCCACAGCCAGTGTTGATGGTGTTGGAAAGGGGTGAGGGCCGGAGCAGGCAGCCTCGCTCCCTTTTTGGGGCAGAACTCTAGCTGAATGGGAACAGAAGCCGTAATTAGCTTAGTGTTGTGAGCTTCTGTGTGTGTACACATATTTTTAAGCAACTGAGAACGAAATCTTTCGGATATCCTTATAGCTGCCACAGCAGAGAGGCACATTTCCACGCAGACATATGCAGCCGCTCGAGGCCATATGTCCTTACGCTGACAGAAAGGGCGATGGGCTGCTTTGCAGAGAGCCACGTTGGCAGCGTCGCTAATGTCGCAGTGTGCAATGTCTCAATAAACTGAGACATTTTAGATAAAACTGAGAGCTCATGAAATGTGTGTAGAAACAGTGGTCTTCAGTTGTAGTTGGATTATCCCCTGATGTTCTTAAAACAGAACAGTAAAGAGCTTTCCCAGCAAACCCAATGAATTTCCATTAAAAAAAGTGCTTTCTTGTTGCATCATCATTTAGATATTGGATGAGCCAGGTTTGAATCAAAACGAGTTATTGAAGGATGCACATGTAATTCTGGTGGCACAACCAGGTGCTCTGAGAGGTTGGGTCTTGCGTGTCAGCCTCCTGAGGAGTCACGGCCAGAGTGACCCGCCGCCTCTGACACACGGTGCACACCGTCTCCTGTGGCCAGGTTTTTGGGGAGGGTCTGGCCTCTTTGCTCTCAAAAAGGTCCCTTCCTGGGCCAGTAGAAAAGGAGCTGCCCAGCGATACCTGTGTGAGAAGGTTGGAAGGGACAGAGTGTGCCCAAGGGAGACGGAGCTGCTACACAGAGCGATGTGGGGAATTGGGAGGGCAGAGGTGGTTCGGGTCACCCCATGTCGGTACCTGCAGATCCTCCAGCGAAACCGAGCAGGCAGCTCTGTTGGGCTGCTCCCCCTTCCACGCAAACCGGACTTCACGTACAAGGCCTATCTTTTCCCGTGGATCCCATTGGAATCTATAGATGAAATATCCCAGATTTCATCTCCATTTTGTAGTAATCCTGCAGAATTTAAGACTTCAGTGGACCTCACAGCCTGTAAACATGCTGTAAACATTCTTCATTTATTTCACAATCGTCTTTATGGGGAGCAAAGTGCAATGGAAACATACAAGTTATGTGCACTCTAGTGGACGCTGACTGATGATGTCTCTGAGTTAAGAATGACTGCTAGTGAATAGAGGTGAAACTGTGTTATCTTGTTTCTTTTCACCTTTATATATCCTCAACTCGAAGCAACTATTCGAGACCCCACTGCCTGTGTAGCTCCACAAAACCATCTTGGAAGACTCTGCTCTCCTCTTAGTTTGTTTCTATTGCAAATACAATAACTGCTGTTTGTTTCTACAAAGCCTTGCTTACGTTCTTCGTGTTTCAGGCCTGGCAGGTTCCTAGATATTAGCTGTATTTTAGAGGTGGCAGTAAAAAAAGATAAGGCTAGGACAAGTATTTGCAATGGAGATTAAAGGGTTGACCAAGAAAGAAGAGCGTTTGTGGTCTGACTTTTGAGAGGTTGAGCAGTCTAGGGAGAAAAGTGGCCTCTCGGAAGGAATAGCAGCTGTCCCTCCGTAGCCGAGAGGCAGGAACCGCCTCGGCAATGCAATCCTGAACCTGGCAAACCGACCTATAGCAAAGCCAGGGGAGCTACAAAAGGGAATACATCTGTTTTCTGAGAGTTCTTCTATTAAAAAATGACCTTCCCGTTTTTCCTAAACTGTATGTACTGTGAAAACACTTCCTTCCTCTAACTATTCCCAGCAGTTCCAAAGCAAATGTCAACGAATCACTCCACCGTTCCGCACTTGCCCCTTGTGCACGTCCAATAGTCAGGGGCCTTGGTGCAAAGCATAATACTAACGGCTTCTGTTTATCCTAAATATTATCAAAGTAAGCTAATTAAAATGGAAGAAGCGAAGACTTAAACACTGGCATTGCTTTGACAGTGTCGTATGGATAGGTGAGTCATGTAAATTTTAATCTGAGTTTTAATCTGGTATGATCATTATCAAGTTTTAGTCTGACCCTCACGCTCCCAGCACCTGGGACACAAAACAAATAACCAAATGTGTTTAAACTTTTGAAGGATTCTTGGAGTTTTTTGTTTGTTTGGATTTTTTTTGTTTTGTTTTGTTTTTACAAGTTTAACTTGTTTTCAGGAAGGAACAAGATAAGCTGCCAAAGAATAACCCTCACATGAGAAAGTAAAGTAACTGGGAACAAATCCTTCCTCAATGTGAAGTACTGAAAATGTGCTCCATTGCTGAGTCGAGCTATTGAGAATGCGGGAGATAAGACTGGCTGAACCTGAGCAGCTTCATTCACAGGAGCTTACCCACGCTTCCTATAGATGTGCCTGTTCTGGACCCAAAATGCTGTGTGGCTTCAACGTGATTGAGAGGAAGAGGAGACTTTGTGGGCTGCGGGGTAGATAACGACGCGGGCAGAGTCTCTCCCGAAGGATTCTGCACGGAGCCCAGCCTGTCGGCAGATAAGGCACCGTCTGGCGACAGTGCCGAATAAAAGAGCTGAAGTTTCCTCGCCGAGGAGAGGAGGTGTGAATATCGCGGGGGACGCAGCTGCGCTGCCCTCTCCTTTTTCCCTCTTCCCACTTTCGCACTCCTCCGTGGAGGAGGAATCACAGAAAATGTCTGAGACGTTTAGACAATACTGAAGATGTGCATCAAGACCCAAAATGAGGAGAGGAAGAGCCGTAAGGAAAAGTCAAGGGCTGAGAAGCTGGTGAACAGGCAGCTCAAAGGAATAGTTCTGTGACAGTACAAAATATGTACACGTTTTTTCAGTCTTACCCAGCACTGCATAACACTTGGAAATCGGGATAAAAGGAAAGGTTTTCAAGGAAACCTAATCTTGGAGAGAGGGGAGTTAAAAAAAAAAAAAAAAAATTGCAATCAATAAATGGCAAGAAAGCACTGAGAAAACATATCCAGGGCCCACCTGGAGAGTAAGAGGGAGACAGGGCGGCGAGGTGGTAAGATGGAGATTAGTGTGGTGGATTTAGAAGGTATTTGAAGCAAAACAGATTTTTAAATGTCAAGAGTCAAGATTATGAAGTGCTCGGGAAGCTGTTGAAGAGGAGAGCAGTGGGAGTCATGGGAGGAGCGCGTGCTGAACTGCATGACAATATGCAGACGTGCTAAATCCTCCGAGAAAGGCAGAGTTGCTGTTAATATGGAGGACAAAGCATGGGATGAATTTCATACCTTTCTTTATTTTTCCTGCCTACCAGATTACTGCTGATTCACGTGAGACGTGGCAAGGTGCAGGGAGGCTCTCCTGTCCCTCTCTGTCCCTGGGCGGTTGCAGAACCGTAAGCTCGAGGTCTTCGCCCTGACATGATTCCCTGCTCAGCATCTCGTGCCGTGGAGGGCAGGGAGAAGGGGCCGCCTTTCTGCCTGTGATTTGTTCACTCACCCCTGTGCCATGGGGCTGCATCTTCAGCATGATCCTAACGGTGGCATTTTGAAGCCACCAAGCAGTGCGATTAAAGGTTGTGGTCTGTTATGTGTAACCAGGTCCAGGGCTGACAGATCAGGGCGGTTTTAGGGCTTGAAATAGCCAGGCTGGAGTATCAAAATACTGTGGTAGCCTGATTACCAGACAGTCTGAATTAGTAACAAAGCAAAAGCAATCCGTGTACAGCCCAAGTCTATTCTGAGAAAACTGAAACCACTGAGCGAAGGAAGAGCAGACAGAAAAGGTCTAACAAGAGGGAAGGTGGATGTGGGACTCCTTGATGTGCCTTTTCCTGGTGATCAGTACCATAGCTACTGCTAACTTGCCTTTGTAACATTTGCCATACCGCTCTCCGTTATCTTCCTGCTCTCTTGCTCTGCCGCTTTGTCTGGAATCACTTGGGACAGCTTGAGACAGGAGTTCTTTGGGGAAAATACAGAAATATGTGTGCTGCTTCTCTAGGGGAAGAGTTCTGCAGCGTAAGGCTGCTGCACAGTGAATGCCTTCATGGAGAAATGAGGCCAGGCATCAATATCTTATGAAAGCAGTGAATTGTGCACATAGGGCTCATTGATGAAGGTAAGAGAGGGATAAGATTTTAAACTATTTAGAGAGCAGCTGAACATACCGCCTTAAATCCCCGACCATCACCTACTTTCTGCAGCACGTCTTCTAGTGTGAGCTCCCACTCAAGGACAGGCTCCAGCTCCCACGTTAATTTTAAATATCTAATTTTAAAATGTCTTTAGCAATTGATACCACAATCCTGTCGGTATTTCTTATACAGGTTAGCTGACGGGAGGCATTCAATACCACTGAGAATGTCATAGTCCATATAGAGATCATTAATTTTTTTTTTAAATCCCAGTCGTATTTGGAAACTGGGTTTCATATGGAGAATGTGCTAGGTTGTCCATTTTAAGATTTAAATGCTTATTACATAGACATCTTTTTTAGTCATAAAGAAAAGTATACCAAGTACCAGGTAAATTCTCTTCTCTTGCCGTGTCTTGGAAAGTATTGCTTTTTTTCTCTCCTCTCTCCTCTTTTTTTCCTTTTTTTTCCTTTTTTTTTTCTTTTTTTTCCACTTCAGTTATTGATAACAGTTGGACAGGATCTCCTGACCTTGGCACACACCTGCCTTTCTGTATTATTCAATATTAAAAAAATACCCAGCAGGCTCTGGTGGGATTTATTCCTGAATAATAATGGCCTCTTGAGGGAGACAACAGAATTACAATCAGAAGTGGAAATATTTCAAACTGAAGCGAGAGCTTCAATTTCCTACGTTAATCTTGCTTAGCAAAGCATCTAAAAGTTGTTCTTGAGTCTTATTAACTAAAAAAAAGCCATAAACGTAATGTTTCTGAGGCAAGAAGGACTGGCTTATGGTTGCTGCTCTGAAGACTCATGGGGCATTAGACCTGTATTACAAATTATGATAGTAATGACCACAGAAAGGGTCTTTGTAGCTTGCTTCCCTGTCAGTCCATGATTATCCCCTACACTGGGAGTTTTCCCTGTTTCTTTTAATTATATGAACTACCCCTAGGACGTTAAGAGGTTAGACTGGGAAAGGATGATCGAGACTAGTGGAATGGTTTAGATCAGGATATTGAGGCATTAATGGTTGCTTTGAAGAGATTCCTTCAAAGGGACATAAGAAATCTACATAGTAAAATTTTTCAAAAATAAATAGCAAATTACCCTAGCAGTGTTCTTTCCGAACAGCTAGAGCCAGAGCATCACTGCTGACCTTAGCCATGGGCTTCCTTCAAGACCTGCCGCTGTCCCCTCAGAAACAAACGCTGTGATTGATCCTGCTTGAAATACCGCAGGGAGTACAGGTGGGAGCTCCATAGCAGCTCTCTTTCCTCCCCATTTCTGACAGTTATGCTCGGTCAGCTGCTCTAAAATTCCTATTTTTGGCCAGTTTCTGCCTTACTAAATATTGTTAAAGAATATTATTTGCTTGGCATGCAATAAATAAAAGTAGTACTAATGGGAATTAGTTTAACCTATTACAACAGTTTTATTGAAATTTCTGTAGAATTTTTCCACTTGAAACTGAAGAAATGTAAAGGGAAATTTGTAGGGAAATAGAGTTCTGCTTCATAGCTGGAGATAAAAAAGGTGAACTTCTGAGGTGAATTCAGGCTAATGCTTACATTTTCTCAGTCAACGTTATTAAAAGCAATTATTGTCTCAGTTGTTTCTTCATGCAAAAAAATATTCTGAAGGGAAACAGGTGTAAAACAGGAAGGTTTATAAAGATGCCCGTGTGCTTTGGCAGTGTGCTGATCTAGATCTAGGGGGCTGATAAAAAGCCACTTATGGACACTTGCAGCGGCCAGTGGCAAGACGTCATTTATGGGTCATCCCCAGCCCGTCGGGGAAGAAGAGCTCTGAGCCACCGTCGCGGGCCAGCCGAGCAGCGTGCAGCTCCTTCCTCAGGGCAGCCGTGAGTTTAGGCAGTGCTCTTACCCAGTCAGTGCAAAGTTCCGCTATTCTAGTTAGTAGCCAGAAAATGAGAGTTGTTGAAGTTATTGAGGAAAAGCCTTGCAAAAACAGTTTTTTGTTTTTTTGTTTTTTCACAAAATTAATCCCCAGAGTAATAAATCACAGAATTCTTGGTCTCACGGTCAGTGGGAGAGGGAGCTCAGCACATCCCGAGCATGTGATCCGGGTCTGGACCTGGCATGGGCTGACCCCTCTTCTGGCACCCGAGCTCACTGCTGCACTTTGCACACGATGAGGACAACGATCGCCAATGTTCTGCCCTTTCCTTTCGGTACTGCCCCGATAGAAGCTATTGCTACGCATTGATACTATCGCTTACTTTCCCCAGTGCTTCAAAAGAAACTGAGGTTCCAGAAGAAAATGCCTACCAGAAAGGTAAATCTGGAGGGCCTGGAATACCTAGAAGATAGGATGGGGCCTCCTGGTCTCCCCTGTGATTTCTAGGCCTGTCTAGTGGGCTAGCATTGCCAAACCCTCTTCGAGTAGGCTAGCATTGCTAAACCCTGTTTCAGCAAAGCTGTTGTCCAGGGACTTTACCATATGTGCTATCATGTTGGGTTATTTTGCTTTGTTTTATTCTGGCTTGTGTAAGGAAGGAACATTCAGTTTTAAATGAGTATTTCTGTATGTCTTGCGATAAATTATTCCTTTGGGCCACAGAGGCAGTTTTTGTAAACAAGAGCAGAGGTGCCACCTGCATCTTCATGTGCTGCCTTTCCTTTCATGCACAACTGGTGATTTTCCCTTGCTGGGCGCGTTACAAGCTCCGCCACGTTCACTTTGTTCTCAATGTCACCATGTCCCACTAACGCTCCTTGGGCGTTGCTCTATAGGGGTCGTGCAATTAGACTACAATTGAGCAGCTGCAAATCCATAGGAGGTTGTAGAAATCCTATCTGAAAATGGATCAGAATAACCCCATGTGCAGTTGTGTCCCTTGATTGGAAATTGCTTTGTATCGATCGGAGCAATAATCCATGCCATGACGTGCCAAGGACGCTGGGTTGATGCCGATCGCTGCTAAGCTCCAGATTTCTGGTAAAATGGTGATGTATATACCATGGGGGACGACAGGAAAATAATATTGGTTCATTCTGAGATGAGTAGAGTTTATTTTTCAACTGAATGCTTTTGTGAGACTGCTATGCCATAACTCTCTCATCTCAGGCTATAAATCTGAAATAGGTCATCCCGTATGTTTATATAGGTACTTAGGCGTACACATGCACACCACAGAGACTGAAAAGGAGGCTCAGGTGCTTGATTCCTAGATCCTTCCAGATACAGCACAATGGGTCTTAAATTTCCTCTCAGACAGACCAGGACAAAGTAGAGTGATCTAATTTGAATAATCTTTTTGTTTTTAAACAGGAAGTCATGATAATCCAATTTTTTTTTTAAAGAGGGCTGTTTTTTTCAAAATCCTTTTTTTTTTTTTTCCACCTAGAAAAATAAAGTACATGTAAAGTTTTCAACTATTCCTACATTTTAATGTCATAGACTTTGCTTTCAAAGCTTGCTGTGTGGCTTGTAAAGGCAGCATGTAGGCAGGAAGGCAGTGGCTGTCAAAGTAATGAAGTCGTGATATTTATTTCCCTTTCCCCTGCAATATTCTTTAGTGATATGAAAGCACCTTATAGATATTAATTGATCCACAAAATACTGATGTGCGATAGAAGAGCCGTAATGGCACCTGTGGAAGGGAGCTCAATTCTCTCAACAAGTCCAAGTTTATATTGGCCGTTAGCAGCAAACCTAGCCTAGAAGCCTGACCTTCTGTGTTGGCAATTCTGCCTTGTTTACGATCGTTGCAATTTGTTTGACCATTCTTGGTAACTGTAGGCTTGCGTTGGTGTCTGTGAACACAAAATCTCAGCTGTTCCAATATTTGCTGAGTGTAGCTCAACGTAGAAAGTCAACATGCAAGGAAGAACCTAGTCCCTGCCTCAAAGTTTTCATTTCAGAATAATTTCCTTGTTGCTGAATACCTTTTCATTTATAAATTTAGAAGGTTCATGAGCAGGAAAATAAGATGATGGTACAAACACAGAATTTGTATCAGGCAGACAGCATTTGAATGCAATGCAAGCTAACATCTCACCAAAAAATCTGGAAGGTCAAAGAGGAATTGGCTACATTCAACTAGCAATGGAAATAGCTTATGAAATACCTGGGGAAAAAGGTAATTTTGCTTTGATAAAATGAGGGCAATCTGAATTTCAGGCTCCACTTCTTCCAGCTGCCTCAGGCTTTCATTGCAGGGCCTCTCTGCTGACGTGAGTAGGATTTTCCTAGAACCAGAATATTTTCTTTGAAAGTGTGCCCACCGCCATGCAGAAGCAATCCAAACCTCTACTGCCAGAGCCAGGCCAGTTAATTATAACAACAACCACTGCAAGACATGATTGCTATTTCGTTATTGCCGGCACCTCCAGTAACGGCAATGTCGGCACGAGTGCCTGGAATACACTGGTTACTGCAGTGCAGAACCACTGAAACAGGAAAATAGCTCAAGTGATCAGGCACAAGGGAAAGGAAGGGCTTGTGAATCCCAGCCTGTGAATCCTTTAGGGAATAAAGCCCATTGATAGAACTTCATGGCTTCTGCTTTCAAGCTACAGTAGGCAAAATGGCCACAGATCACAAGTGACCTCTTTGGAAGGTCTCTACACGTTAAGCACATTGTAATTAGGGCTCACCGAAGGAAAGGAGAAAGTCAAATACTCTGTTCAAGGTGTCTTTGTGACTATTTTTTCCTTCCTTGTGGAGTTTGCACGATGGCACTTCTCCTGCTGTTTCTCTAGCATCGGTTAGAAGACGTCTCCGCCAGAATGTCTTCATGAACATGCTGAGGGACAGTTTTACCGAAGAAATAATGTAAAGCTACATCAGGCAAAACCAGTATAATTATTTCTTACGCTGTGTAGTAGCATCAAGTGTGCGAGCCTTTACCATATCAAGACCCTAGTATGAAAAGAAAGGCAGGAGGAGTGGACATAACACACTGCTACGTACGAGGAGATGCGGCGGCGGCAGCGCAGTGCCTGGCTTGGCCTCTCCGAGCAGACCCAGAAGAGCCAGGCTGGTCCCTGCGTCGCCCATTGCACTGGGTCAGGTTTGCTGGGCAGCCTCTCGTCCAAAACTCTGGAGCCAGGAACAAGATAGGCCGGGTGCCTCTCTTGTTGCAAGCAAATGCAACGTTTGATTGCAAATGCAAATCCTCATTTGACTTTGCAAATCAGGAGAGAGGATCATTTAAAAATATGCAGAGGGGTTGTTCTCAAGCAATGGCTCGCAGTGCCATTGCGCTGGGGAGTTATGGAAAGGTCTGGAGACAGGGATGAGAGGTGGGAGCCCTTCCTTGCCCCACTCCCAGCTTTGCAGAAGCACCTGGGAAACGGGGCCCTTGTTCAGCAGGACTTTCACCCCGCAGAGGAGGTGTGGAGGGCAGAGACCCTCACAGCGCTGGCTCTTGCCGAGAGCTTCCAGCCAGGCTTCACCGTGGCTCCCTGGGGTAGCCCTCCGTTTTCACCCGAAGGGATCCGCTGAATTAAGGTGAAATAACCTTTTTGTTACGGACTGTCTGAAGCTGAATGCACTCTGAAAGTCACTTTTCGTTTTCCAGGGGAAACAAAGCGATAGTAGATATGAACGCTTCAAACTGCTTAAAATTGTTTTTTAAATAAACCACTTAGAATCATAGAATCATAGAATGCTTAGGGTTGGAAGGGACCTCTAGAGATCATCTAGTCCAACCCCCCTG
>JAYECN010304715.1:0-24373 GCA_035222435.1 Microcambeva ribeirae | reverse complement strand
CGCACGGGGCCGCGTGGCGCGGGCCGCGCTCGCGAGGCTGACGCGGCCTTCTGTGCTCCCCGCAGACCCGCCGGCCGTGGAGCCCGCCTTCCTGGAGATCCGGCAGGGCCAGGGCCGAGGCGTCACCATGGGCTGCCGCGTGCTGCGCGCCTACCCCACGCGCGTGCTCACCTACGAGTGGCGCCTGGGCGGCAAGCTGCTGCGCACGGGCCAGTTCGACGTGCAGGATTCCACCGAGTACACCGTGGGCAGCCTCTCCCGGGACACCTACGGCCTCTACAACTGCAACATCATCAACGAGGCGGGCGCCGGGCGCTGCAGCTTCCTCGTGACAGGTAGGCGCGCGCGGCGGCGCAGGGACCCGCGCTCCCCGCGCACGGGCTCGGGAGGGGCTTCGCCGCGACCTCGCGCCGCGCACAGTTCATGCCCGGAGAGGCTGTGGAGGCTCCTTCTCCGGAGATGCTCCAGCCCCGCCGGGGTGCCACGCTGTGCCCCGTGCTCTGGGTGTCCCTGGGCTGGGTGATCTCTGGAGGGCCCTTCCAGCCTCAGCCATCCTGGGATTCGTGTCACAGCCTTCACAGCTTGTCTTCTGGCTTCAGTGTCCCCCTTGGGTCTGAAAGATCCTCTCCAACCTTAATGATTCTATGAGCATTAAATTGGGGTTTTAGAGATGCAAGTCTTGATTCTCCTTCTGTAGGACACTGGTTGCCACTGCTTGAAGATTCAGTAGCCATGGGGGCACGGCAGCCCCCCACGCCCGCTGGGATCCCCGCATCGGCCCACGCCCGAGGAGCAGAGTCTTCCTCTAGCCTGGTGTCCAGGCTGGTGGCACGGAGGGAGGACACCCCCTCCCATCCCAGCAATCCTTCCCTGTGCAAGGCAGAGGTCTGAGGGTGTGGGAATATGGAAAAGAGAGCTGGCTAGATGGGAAGATCTCCCAGGGCACTTGGGGGTCTATTTACCACTTGTTTACTTGCCTGGCCTCAGCTATGAGCAGGTCTGAATGCTCTTTTGCTTTTGAGGTTCCTGGCAATGTTCAGCTCCCCAGACTCTGTTTTTGGCTTGGAAAATGGGCATTATTATTGTTGCTAACGGCATCAAGGGCCCTGATCAACTGCAGAGCTTTTGCACTGCCAGTGAAAGTGTTAAGCACCTCAATTAGTGATCCCTTGGCTTGATATCCGAGCAGAGCCCCGTGGGCACCTGTCCCAGAGCAGCACGTCCTGCAGGACTTGGGCTCCCTGACCCAACAGGCCAGGAGGAAGAGCCGAGTGGAGCCTTGGCTTTGTCAAAATGAGTTGTGAGCCGAAGATGTACCAAAACGAACATTTTGTTGGACTCATCTCCCCGGCATTCTTCAACAAAACTTGGCTTTTTCAGAAAACTGTTGTCCTGCCCAAATGTGGATCCCTCTTTATCTTGTTTGGAAGATGCTGGTGGGCGGCTGCAGCAGGGACAGTAGCGGGCCATGCAAATGGGGGAGAGTAGGTGAAGGTGAATACCCCATGAGCAGTGGCTCCAGTGCCTTTGAAGCATCGTTAAGCCTCAAGATGACATTTCGTACCTATCTGAGCACCAGCGTTTTCACAGGCACCTGCTTCTCCAGCTCTTTGGAGTTCAATCCAAAATGTGGCTCTGAAGGAAACAAGAGAAAAAGTCTTTTTCCTCAAATGAATAACTGCAGTTCAATTTACTGTTCATCACTCTTTGGACCCAAGGCTGCGGAAAGCTGTTCTAAGGCAATTATTTTGCCAAGATTGGGACAATTTGAGTGGGTTTCTGTGATCTATTACTATGCCAAAGCAAGGCACATAACTGAAAATTAGTACTCAAATGGCCTTATGATATACTCTGTCTCTCAGCTCAGCTCATTTTTAACCTATGCCATTATGTGAATTCGTGCTGTGCGGTTGCATAAAGACCCTGAAATTAAGACTTTTGGCAATGACTTCGGTACTGCCCTTAGTCCTTTCAGGTTAAAACCAATATTCTCGTATTTCGTAAGCATGTGCTATGACCCACGTAGTTGAAATTGCTCCCCATAAAGAACCGCCACCGCGATGTGTTTGTTCCTGGGCTTCATCAGGACAGATGCAGTTAAAGAACTGGCGAATGGAAAAAAAAAATGACAGGATGGAAAGGACACCTTCATTTCACCAGGAATGTGAATGCAAAAAGTAGGTCATCTCTTAAATAAAAACGCTCACATGGAGGAAAAACATCCGCGGCAGGAATCCGACCGTAGCCGGGTGCTTTTCCTTCAGCGGAACAATGGAGATCATCGTAGGCCCCTTTCACTCTGTTTTATTTCCAGGTTTTCATCAAGTAGCAGAGTGCTGCAATGCTTACGTTGCAAGGTCTGCAGAGAAACATTTGTATGCTAAGAGAAAGCTTTTTTAGTATAGGACTAAAAGCAGCCGGTATGAAAAGATTTATACTGGCACTAGAATTTGCAAAATCCATTTTATCGCAGTTGTATTTTGAGCCAGATTTGAGAAGACGCAAGCGAAATAAATCACATGCGGAAATGGATGATTGATTTATATCAGGTACACCACCAATCAGAGGCAAATTTAACCTGCTAGTGTCTTAAAAATAAATAAGACCCAATAAGCAAAATTGTGGGAAGGCAAATGGAGTTCATCACGGCTCTTAAATCTCTGTATTTTTTTCCTGTGGTTGACAGTGCACGTCAGAGCCAAAGAGTGATGGAAAGTGATATTCAGGCAGTGTCTCGCTAAAACCCTGCCAAGGCTGGGAGAAAATTGGAAAAAAAAAAATCCTTAAATGCAGGAAATGCTATGAATGGCGCTGCCTCTTCCCGCACGGGCAGGACGAGGGGCACAGGCCGCTCCATGGGACACCGGCTTGTGTGGGGAGGACAGGGAGCATGGCAAGAGCAGAGGCTTTTTGGCCAGAGCAAGACATTCAGAGCAATTTTTCCTTTTTCTTTTTTCCTTTTTTTTGTATATTTCTCGTGAACAATAATTTTGCAGCTCTAATGAATCTTTAAGGAGAGATTTTTCTGTGTCATATATATTCAGGTGACCAGTGGAGTCAGTTCAGACCTCCCATATGCTGTGCTTACAAAGTATTTTCTTTTTTTCTGAGTACAGAAATTCCCGGAACAGTGAATAGATGCCTTTAAAAATAAATCTGAGGGCTATTTGATTTATTCCTGTTGAAATAATTTTACGGAGCATTAGAAGTTCAGAGAGAGTAAAATATTCAGACCAAAACTCTTTTGCCTCTGTCAAAAGAAATCAGAATGAAAGCAGAGTATTTTCAGGTGGGGGCAGGAGGGAGCGCTGGCCTTACCAGGCTCTTTCTCGTGTAAGCTGTGCCGGCGGTGCCTGGCCCCCGTTTCGCGGGGCCGCCCTGGGTCCGTGCGTGGTTTCTGGGCAGAGGTTCGTGCTCGCGTGGTCTCCTCGCCTGCACCTCCCTGCCCGAGCGCCTCCGAGGGCCCCGGCAGCCACGGCCACGGAGCTGGTGTCTTTCTGCCGTATGTGACTTCGGGGACGCTGCTCAGGGAGCAGTCGCAGTGCGGCGTGGCCATAGCGGAGGCTCCACGCCGGTCCCCTTGGCCTTCGGAGCCACTCAGCTGCATCAGCTCCGCTTGCAAAGGCAGTTTGGGATGTTTGCTCTGCGTTGTTCTGGTTCTCTTTTTTTTTTTTTTTTTTTTTTTTTTTCTTTTTTGTCCTTCGCCCCAACACGTTGCATTAATTATTGAGGGGCTGTTTAATTATTTGTTGCTGCAGCGACGCTGAGCCGAGCGGCCCGTGGTTCCCTGGGCCGTGACTCCCCCCGCAGGGCTCCCCTTGCCCCTCGCGCTCCCTGCCCGCCTTCGGAGCATCCTCTGCCGAGGAGCGGAGCGCGGCCGCGCGGCCGCCGTCACCCCGCCGCGGCCGCTCTCACCCGTGGCCGAGGCTGCTCTCCGGCAGGGGTTCAGCCGACAGGGACGGTGCTCAACACACCATCCGCCCACCCGAGTGAAACCCAAGCGCTTGTGCCTCTCTCTCGCTGTGCTGATTCCTCAAACTCTTCAGTTTAATGAAATTTGATTTAACTAGCTAAATTCTGTGCTGCTGGCTCAGGTTAAGTAGCCAACGCCGTTTTGTTGCGATGTCTTAATATGCAGTCAAGATTGGCCTGCATTTAGCTGGGCCAGCTCTTTCAAAAAGCTGAATTAAAAAAAAATCTAATTAAAACCCCTCAGCAATAACCGGCAGATTTCTGGAGAAACCTCCCAGCAGCGTTGCTCCGGGATCCGTTTCCTTTCTCGCTGGGGATCGACGGGAGCGGATGTGTGTTCGGGACGTGGCCCTGGCTGCTCCGGCAGAGCCGAGAGCGCGGTGCGGGGTTGGGGTCCCTCCGTGCAGCCCCCTCCCCAGCACGGCGGATGTAAAAGGGGCTGGGGTATCTAGGACATGTTTTTAAGGTAATTTTGCCGGAATGTTTTTCCACAATGAATATTTATTTACAAGAGCGTGCACATTTTCCTGGAGGAAATAAAAAAGTTACTGGTTTTACATTTTAAAGGAACAACCACCTTTGGTCATGATACAGCTCACACTTTAACAAAAATCCAGTGTTGTTTTTCCATGCTATTATTTGCTTTGGGGTAGTATCCATTATCTGTTAAACTTTTCCTGCTGGTACAAAGAGGATTCTTCATTGTCCTGGAAAACATAAAACACTTAAAAAAAAAATAGATATATATGTATATATATATATATATGTACTTGTTTTTGTAGAAACCAACCAAATCTGTGTATGGCAAACAACAGAAACTCTTTTTTAACAGAATTAGGAAGAAACAGGGGCCTTCGCAGATTCAGTCAGGGAGGTTAAACCATTTAAAATGTAATGTATTTTTTGAAAAATTGCCTAGTTCAAAGAAAACCTAATCAAACATCAAAACAGCTTCTTTATTGCAGGCAAACATAAAGGTTTTTCCCTCAGCTGCAGAATTCATGTTTGCACTGATCTAAATAATTAATGTGAATCCCGAAATGAGGTCCCATTAAATCCTTTAAAACAGGATTATTTCTTCCCCTCGATCAGTTCTGTAGCCGGAGGAGAGCTCTGGGCCCCGCCGCCGTGACGGGGCTTTTTGGGCAGCTCGGCTCGAGCTTGGGGCTGGCCCAGGGTCTCTGCCCGCCGTCCTTTCCCCAAAGCCAAATGTCCCCAATGGGCACAGCAATGGAGCCGTGACGTCGTGACTTTTCTTTTCTTTTTTTTTTTTTTTTTTTAACATCCGAGCTAGAGCATTTTTGTTAGGAAGACCAAATCTGGTGGTAAAGATACTGGCTATAAATGCTGAAGATTTTTGTCCTTTTTATCCCACTCCAAACCTGCTGATGGACAGAAATCACCCAGTGTAAGAGATTAGCTCAGCAGAGGGGAACTTTTGGAGCATTAGGAAAGTGCAGACAAAACATCATCAAACCTCAGCATGTACCAATTAGGTGAGTCCTATGACCACTGTCCCTCTGCATCAGACCGTCCCTTAAAAAAGGCCACTGGCAGTGGTAATTTCTATATGAAGGTGCCTGGAATCATCTTGCTCTGCCAGGGAACACCTAGGCAGGGTTCAAGGTTTGAGCATAGCGAGGAACTGTCCTAAACCTTCTTCACACTGATTAGAAGCTGAGAATTCTGGGCTCGGCTGGAGGGGAGGTGCTGTTTTCCCAGGCACTTCCAGCCTAAAATGACCTAACGTCTTCTGTTTCGGAACACAGTTTTGCACGCTGGGCACAGGAGCAGCAAGGGCACAGGCAGGTGAGAGAAAAGAAGGGGCAGAGGGAGGGCAGGAGCTGGAGATTCACGATGTAAAATCCCATGTGAAACCACACAGCACCTCTGGCTGAGTGCTGGGCATTGCTGCAGCTGAGGTGGTGATTTATGTCTTGCATGTTGTGTTGTCAGTGATTGCTGGATAGAGTGGCCTCGCTGGCAGGTGTTGCTGGAGCATAGCTGAGCCTCAGTAGAGTCCCGTTTAAGTTATTTGTGCAAACAGAAATTCTTAAGGAGCTGGCTCGTAACTTTTGTATCCGTTCTGAGAAGACATCCAACCTGGAGTTGGCTGCTGTTTTTGCGGCTCGGTGCTCCAGCCCTTTCCGCACGGAGCAGAGCCGAGGAGGGGAAGCCGCGTGTCCACACCAGGCACGGGGCAGGGGTGCGGAACAGGATGCACCCGAGAGGAGCTCCAGTGTCTTTTCTCTTTTAACCTGCTCACTTGTGTGCAGCTTTTCTTCATCTCAAAGCCCCCGGCTCTGGTTTGACCTTGTGTGCTGCCGTGAATTTGTTTTTCATGGACTGCGTTTTCTGAGAGCTCCTTCGAAAGGTCCCGGCTGCAGCTGCAGAGGTTGGGCCCTTGGGTGAAACCTGGGGTTGCTTCCCTTCCCCGTATCCCAGCGCTGGGAATCTCAGGGAGGGAGTGGCCAGGGGTTCAGTGGTGCTGGTGCTGACAGGGAGAGGTCAGGACAGGGAGAGGGAGGGTGAGACTCAGAGCCTGGATGGAGCTGGAGCTTCCTTAGCACCTCTGCGCTACAAGATTTAATATGGAGAAAGCTTATAGAGTGAGTGATTTAAATTATTGTTGGAGAGAATTTATTTCTTTATGAAGATGTGCATACAAACTGCCTGTAAATCCTCTCTGTCTGTAGCGCTGTTTCTCTGGGGAAGATTTGATTACAAGCTGGCTATAAGTTATTAGCTTTCCAGTAAGTCTAAATGAATGTTACAGGCTATAAAGCCGCTATATAAGTTACAGTCTCTCATGCAACACTTAATGATGGCTGTGGTAACGTTTATGTCTTTCCCAAGGACAGGAAAAATTTTCTCACTGAGTCACTGTAATAGCCTGAAATCCCAGTTTCATGTCTGAAGTCAAATGGGGAGTAGATTGTTATTTCCCCCCCAGCCCTTCCTCTTTGTATGTGTGGTGTCTATTTTGTGCTGTTTCACTACTAGGCGGTGTCGTGCTTGGATCTGCCATCCGCTGTCTTGCAGCAGTAGTTTTACTGCAGTGTCCCCGGCTGCATGGAGAGCTCGGATATATTCCCAGACCCTAGAAATAAGCACTTAGGCTCTGGCTTAGCCACGCGTGTGCTTGCCTTTATTCAGGAACACGTGCAAGAATGACAGGGCAAAAAAACCTTTTCGCTGCTTGTTTCTGTATTTCTCACAAATTTTCCAACCTAGGGACAGTCATGGTTAGCTGGGAACTTCAGGAGGTAAAAACCAGCCTACGACCATGTGTCATCTACAGGCTTGTCTGTGTGGTCCCAAAATTTCTCCTGGATTATCCCTATCACTTAAACTATTTTTTTTAACTTGTCTGTTGGACACAGCTGGTATTTGTTTTAATTAAAGACCCTGGAGACCGTAGAGATGGTAACACTGCTGGTGAGCCCTGAATGTCTCCAAAAAAGCACCCAGGCAGAAAGGCAAAGCTGGTGTGTTCGTCATGGGCCGCCGATGCTGTCCCTTCCCGTCACTCGTTAGGAGGAAAATCGGAGCTAATTAATTCCGTCCTGCGGGGGACGGGAGGCGGGGAGGGACCTGAGCATCACCACTGCTTCCAGTGCAAGTGTGCTGGCCTTGGCTGCCTTCCTGCCAAGCATCCTGTAAGGAGCGTTGCCGCGAGCCGGGATGCTTCCTGAGCCCGCCACAGGGAAGAGGCAGCTCCGAGGTCTTTTCCTTTATCTTTATCTTTTTTTTTTTTTTTTTTTAATGTATTTGTCACCAGCATCTCTTTGGGCATAGATGGGCACATGCATGCGTAGGTGCGGTGTACGCATGTGTATATGCGAAATGCTCTGTTGACAAGGTGTCAGGCCAAGCGTGGGAGGTGGCAGAAAGCTCTCCAGGAAGGGGCAGGGACACTGCTGAGCTCGAGACCACTCTGAGCTGCACTTCCGAACCGCATTTCTGCTGATTTAGCCCTCAGAATGTCATCCTGCAGCTCGTGCTTTAACACGGCCAGTTTGACAGAAAATCCGAACGTGTTTTGCAGCTCCCAGTGCCCGGGGAGCTCCGCGGGCCGCGCGAGGCTGCGGCGCGGGGCGCGCGGGCCGGGCGGGCCGCCAGCCTGAGCCTGGTGCAGCCTCCCGCGGGGACGGGGAGTGCAGGAGGTGGCGGTTTTCACTCCTTTGGCCTCTGCTTTGAGAGTGGAGGCTTATTGCTGCACACTGAGGAGATGGGAAACCTGTTGTTACAGCAGAGCTACGGAAAGGAAATGGATTGGTTGGTGGCACACCTAAGGCTCCGTGCTCGGTGCTGTGGGGTTTTTGTTTGCTTGTTTGTTTGTTTTTCTTACTTAGGGGCAGCTTTTTTAAGTGACTCTTTTGACGTCAGTTGGATTATTTCCATTGACCTGGGTGGGCCCTGGTTGCTTCAGCTTGTGGCGTCCCAGCATTTGGGGGCCTGTTTAAGTTCTCAGACCAGACATGATTTCCCCGTGTGGGCTGTCCTCGGGGTGGTACTTCTTACTAGGACTGAAATTCAAGTTCTGAAAAAGAAATGAATAATACAAAATGGTTCAAGAAAGCATTAGGACAACAAACTGGCGTATTTGGGACTATTCGTTTTCTTCCATGGGATGCAGTGATAGGAATTACACATGCCATGGGTTTGCAAATAGCATGACTTCCTCTCTAAGGAAGTAGTAGTGTCGCTGCTCTTCCGCTTTAGTTAGTTACTTCATCTCGTATTGGCACTTTCCAGGCACTTCAAAGATCTGCCTTTGGTAAGGCTGATGAACCTGTTGATTCAAATCAAATGCAAACTCAGTGATACAATCTGTCTCATTTCATAGTCCGTAGCTTTTGTTCTTAATTTAGGTTTAAAGAATGTAGTGGTAAGCATTCAGCAGGGAGATTTTCAAATTCTTGGGGGGAAATAAAAAAAAAAAAAAAGGTACTTCTATATGTTTCCATTGTTGAAACCCCTTATGAAAAATAATTATTTTAATGTTATATCTTTTCAGTAGTTAGTTAGTGTGTTTACATGTGGCTATTAACTACTTTTTAAATGTTTCAGAGTGGTGATGCAAGTGAGCTCACAGCCAAGCCAAAGAGAAGTTTCTATGCAGCAAGAGATCTATACAAGTACCGACACCAGTATCCAGTAAGAATGTTTTATGGCTTAAAATTCTCTTGTTTGTAGAGAACAACACACAACTCCCACAGTTGTAAACCTTTATGTTGATTAATGTGTATGAGAATGACCAGAATCAAAAAGCAAGGTATCTAGTGGGAGTGAAATGAATTAGTGCAACATCTTTTCAGTCCAGTTCATGCAAATACCATGAGTTATATCAGCCTGGCAATAGTGTTAGGAGCTCAGAAAAAAGTCCTTGTGTCCTTAATACCAGAGAGGATGGATATAATTTGGTCTTCTTTTTATTTTCTCTCTCTCTCTCAAAAATTTCTTGATGCTAAAGTCAAGGTCTTATTATGCTTGCTGTCCTTTCCTCTGTCATGGTGGGAGAAGCTTCCAGCCGGAAGGAGCTTGTAGATCCCTCAAACTATTTTGTTGAGCTGAATCTCTAAGCACCTGAGTAATTCCAAGGGGCCTCAATTTTTCCTAAACTTTGTTGGGTTTATTTTTCTGTATTTTGAAAAAAAAAAATATTCTGAGAGCCAAGTACCACTCTGTAGCTGATAATATCTTCTTTTCTATTTTTTAGCAGAACTTTAAAGATCTTCGATATCAAAATGACTTGTGTAATCTCCGGTTTTACAAAAATAAAATCCCCTTTAAACCTGATGGTGAGTAATCTGTAACAATAATAGTGGTAAGAGAAGAATGATCACTAATAATAGTAACAGGTAACACTGATGTGTTAATTAGAGTGCTAATGAACTATGGGTGTGTAGTAGTACATGGTATCACTTAAATCTTTCATACTGGAATAGCACGTTGACAATGTTGCTGATAACAGGTAGCAGGTTATGTTTCAACCAAAGCTAGCTCCTGGTCTCAAGAGGAAGCATTCAGTAGTGGTGCTATTCTCATACGTTTTCAGCATGATGTACTTTAGGGTGCTGCATGTACTTTTAATTTACAATGAGCATATTTCCTTTTATTAAAAAAAAAAAAAAAAAGACAAAAGTTGTACACTACATTCCACAAGCTCTTGCTGCTTGAAAAGGCAACAGCAAAGACCAGAGTTTTATTTCTAGTCCTGTGTAAGGGATAATGAATTATTATTATTGCTGTTGTTATAACCTCTGTCCCTAGTAGTTCTGGGTTTGGACAGGAATCTCATAAGGTAGGTTCAGCACAAACACAGGATGGACTGCAAGATGCAAGCCCTGCTCTAGGGAGTTTGCTGTCAAAGTGTGATAGACAAGAAGACAACAGATAGGTGGGGAAGCAAAATTGAGCCAGCCAAGGAGTGTTGGGTAGAATGATAGACAGAGGTCTCAGCACACGAGAGCTTAGCTATTGTCAAGAAAAATTGCAGGCAAAAAAATGAGCTTCAGAGATTTTTTTGAAAGGATGATGATGAGGTTACTTTAAAGGTGATTTGCAGAGAGAGCCTCTCAGCGTGAGAGCAGCTTGGGATGAAATCTGAAAGTACGTTTTTCAATATATAACAAATGAAGGTAGGAGGCTGCCGTTGAGGGCTGGTCAGAGGCAGAAATCTATCCTGTAGCAGCAAAAGGTTGAGATAAGGTAGGAAGTGACAAGTCTTGAAAGGCTTTGAAAGTGAAGGCATATAGTTTTTGTTTGATGTTGCAGAAAGGGGTATCACAATGGAAGAATACAAAGGAGAGGCAATATTTAAAAAAAAAATAGCAGTCTAGAAGCAAGATCTTAGCAGTATTTGGGGTAGAGATAAGTGTGGCAGATTTGCATTTCTCAAGGTCAGAAAAAAAAGATGTTGAAGTGCAAACTGTCAGAATCCTGACAGAAAGCTGGGTGGGAAAGATGATGTACAGAAGGATGCACTCATGTAAATATAGCCTAGAAGGTTGAAGATGAAAGCTATTTATAGACAAGATAGTGATAATATCTGCAGTAACTGAGGGGAAAAAAAGCTAGGTTGTATGAAAGAATTTTGTTTTAATCTTCTTCTTGTGCTTCGTCTACATATCTATCAGCAGATTCTGGAGACTGTGTTTTTTACCTTGGCTAGAGGAAGAGTTAGATCTGCTAATTACCAACCCAGAGATCACAGATTCATGAGATGTTACACAGGGAACAGAAGTGTAGAGAAAGAAAAGGGCACTAAAGACGAGGTGAACTAAAAGTGAAAGACAGTGAAGGTTTGAGGAGAATCCTCTAGAGGACAGAATGAAGTAGCAATTCAGGAGGATTATCCAAAAGAGAAGATAGTCAGGGAAGCTAGAGGAAGCCAAAGTTTTAGGAACAAGTCATGGCAGTGATGTCAAAAGTAAAGTAACTGGTAGGCCAGTGAAACTGAAGTATTGATGTTTGTGAACTCTAGCTTTATATAACATTTTATTGAGAATGGTAAAAAATAGGCATTGCCTTGACCTAACACTGTGAAATTGTGATGGTGTTCAGCCGGGGGTCTAAAGTGCCACACAAAGTGAAACACTGGGGAATGTTCTTAAAGTTTCCAAGTTTAATTTCACAACCTGCTCATTAGAGCATGGTTCTTGCTCAGAGCTGGCCTTTCTCTTCTCCTTGCAGTTCAGCAACAAGTTGTCTAAAGCTTGAAATAGAATTCTTGTGAAAGCTGGGTGTGTATGGTAATGTGTGGTAATGGCATGAGGTCCTCTTAGTGATTTTTCAGCCTTATTTGCCGTGGAAACCCCATGTTCTTAGCAGCCCCTTTAGCTGCTTTCTTCACTTCCTGATGAAAATCAGTGAATGAAGCAACACTTGAAATAAATTCTCCCTTCCTGTTGGAATCCAAGTGGAAATTTTTACTGAGGAAGAGAGTAAGACTTCAAATATGTAATGGGAGACTGTTTCAGGAATCAAGACGATAGGGTCTCTGGGCTTTTTAGGCCAGTCCTCTGCTATTTGACTTTGAGAGAGGCCGTGCTGCGGTGGTAAAACTCCAGTTAGTTTCAGAGAAGAAATAGGCTTAACACTGAGTGTTCACTGATGAAAAGAAAATGCAGAGTGTTTGGAGAAAGGGATATTCTTTTGGGTGTGTTATGTATTTGTACAGTGTCTAGAAGAGAGGTACCCTGGTCCAAGACTAAAGTTGAAGGGCACAGGATGTGGTACAAAGAATGATTAATTTTCTTTTATATGTACTTTGTCCTCTTTTTCTTTCACTCCTTTTTTTCCAAGAGGAGCTGACTGAATTCTGCAACTTATTTATTTATTTTTATTTTTTTTTAAGACTAGTGAAAGTTGCAATTCTCATTTCTTTAGCATGAAAAGGGGCCCACAAGGTCAGACTCCTGGCAGCAGTGCCAGAACACTTAGCCATAGCGAATTGCAAAAGATTTCTAGATTTTAGTATCATTTGCAGCGGGAGAGATTCTTGAAATGGAAGATTTATTAAGTGTTGAGATTTTATTCTACAAAGATGATATATATGCACCATTTTGTCATGTTAAAGCAATAGCAGGTAGTTTGTGGTGCACTGTTTTACCGAAGTGGTTTGTCAGTTGTCAGTGTGACAAAGAAATCTAGGGCACAAATAACTTTTTGGAAAGTATATTTTACAGGGGTCACATCCCCTCAGCTGGTAAGTATCTCAGTTATAGCCAGCTGATTTTCTTTGTATTAAAGTTTGATAAATCTCCTGCTTTGATATAAGTAGTAGTAATAGTAATTAAACTCATTTTAAATTAAAACTAATGTATTTATGTCTGTAATAATCCTTATTATAGATTCTGAAATAAAGAATGCATTCTGTCATTATGCTAGATGGGTCTGTACTTTTGTGATGTAGCTGAAAGCTGTTTTTGATGCCTACCTAACAGTTTTCAAATTATTTTTTTTATGCAGGGGTTTATATTGAAGAAGTCCTAAACAAATGGAAAGGAGACTATGAAAAACTGGAGCATAACCACACTTACATACAGTGGTTGGTCACTTGCTACCTATTTCTCTTCTAAAGCATTAATTTGTTCAAGTGTTATATGCTGAGAGCTGTAATGCACTTCCTGTT
The DNA here is from genome assembly GCA_035222435.1 of Microcambeva ribeirae. NCBI lineage: Eukaryota > Metazoa > Chordata > Actinopteri > Siluriformes > Trichomycteridae > Microcambeva > Microcambeva ribeirae. The sequence goes on along the minus strand of JAYECN010304715.1, from coordinate 11,262 downwards.
TTAACAGGCTTTTCCCACTGCGGGAGCAAGGTCTCAACTTCTATGCTAAAGAACTAACTACATATGAAATTGAGGTAAATTACACTGACTTTAACACAAACAGACTAATATTGATGCATTACTGCTTCAGTTGAGTTGTGTACAGCGCAGCAGTACTTGGTTCAGTACCATTCAGAATTTTGTATGTATTCTTTGTTTCTTAGGAATTCAAGAAAACAAAAGAAGCAATTAAAAGATTCGTCTTGGCTTACAAAATGATGTTGGAGTTTTTCGGGATAAAGCTAATTGATAAAACTGGAAATGTAGCACGAGCTGCAAACTGGCAAGAAAGATTCCAACATTTGAATGAGTAAGTAAAGACATGTACCTGACACTCCTGAATCACCAGACTTCCTTTAACCTTTTGTCTTCTAGGGAAAGGAAACATCTGTTTTCCAAAGTTTGTCAAGAAGAGGAAAAAAAAAAAAAAAAAAAAGGAGAGAGAGAGAAAAGATTGATTTGTGTCTCTGTGTGTTTTCTCCCTATGCATTTTTGTGATTGCGCCTCGCACCCTCTACCAGTCTAAGCAACATCAGTGAATTCCCTGCAAATACAACTTGCAGATGGTGCTGAAGGGGATCACAGTTCCAAATTAGTTTTGTCTGTCATACTGCTGAACACATTTTTGGCTGATCCCAAAGTGATGCTTCTTTATTGCAAGAAAAGAGTGACTTATCTTTGTATTTACTTTTCTCTTATGAGAAAAGGCAAATTCTGCACACCTGTGTGGAGAATCTCTTTAAGCCTGAAATATTTTCTGTGTCATACTTTTAACTGCAGTGCTTGGCTGAAGAGCTTTGCACATGTTTTGGGTCAGACTTTACCCTAACTTTCACCAAATGACCTTCTGTCACTTTCCTCAGCTTTGGGAAGAATGTAAGTCTGCACTGAGTTTTGCCCTATGCAGATTTTTTCTATCACAGTTTCTTCTCAAGTTTTGTGATCACTTTTGTACTACCTCTGATCTTGGAGGTGAAGTTTGCTTTTATGCAGTGTTTTGTCCTTGCATGCAAATGCAAGCTTGTTTGCAAGGTAGGATTGCTGGTGGTTCTATCTGAGCAAATATTAGAAATAATGTGTTAGTAATTTTGCTCAGGTGCTAAATGAGTCAAATCACAGATGTGTACTCTGACTCAGGCAACAGATAAGACAGGCTTTAAAGAACCCTGGATATCACTTAGTGCACCTCTTTACCTTGTAGTTTCTATATTCTCACCAGTGAGTAGCTACACAGATTTAAGTCAGGGACTGGGACACTTTTTATCTAATTTTAACCATCTAAAATCTAGGTATCTAAAACTGAGGCACATAAGGTTTACTGTTCACTTAGATTTACTTTATGAGGGAAAGAGCACTTCAGAAACACTTCCAGAAAACTGTTAATTCCATTTATGTCAGTCACATGCTTTGTGACAGAAAGACTTGCCCTCCAGAGCTGCCTGTTTTTCTCCCAACATTGACTTTATAAGGAATGTAGGTAGTAGTCTACAGTAGTTAGTCTATCTACTAGTTGGTTGTCCAGCTTTTAAATGACTTAAGTGAAGTATAATGACTGTGCTTTCTTCTCAGGAAAAAATATACATAGCTCAAGAAATCAGATTCAGTAAATACTTTGATCCTTCCTGTATTTGCCTCAGAGCATTTTACATAGACTAATTTTCACTCACAATGTCCTATCAAAGGAAGTATTAGGAAACTTCATCAGCTGAAGTACAGAAAGCCTGAAATACCCATTTTGAATGATACAAATAAGTCAGGCATTGCAGTTCTAATTCTGTATCTGTAAGTGTTTTTGGTTTTGTTTTGTTTTTTAATTTTCTGATTCAGTGGAATTTTTCAACCTTTTCTCCCACAGATCTCAACACAACTACTTGAGGATCACTCGAATTCTAAAAAGCCTTGGTGAGCTTGGATATGAGAGTTTCAAGTCCCCCTTGGTAAAATTTATTCTTCACGAAGCTCTTGTGGAAGATACCATCCCGAATATTAAGCAAAGCGCTCTAGAATATTTTGTGTATACTATTAGAGACCGAAGAGAAAGGAGAAAGCTCCTGAGATTTGCCCAGCAACATTATACACCTTCAGAGCATTTCATCTGGGGACCACCAAGGAAACAGAAGTCAGAAGGAAGCAAAACAAATAAAAAGCCAGCATCTCCGGCTTCTGTTCACAATAGTTGCATTTCTAAACATAAAAAACTGAAAGATCCTAAGAATATATCCACAAGTGGAAGCTCAGCTAGTAAAACAGTTGAAGAAAAAAAGGTGGAGCTCACAAAAAATGGGGAAGGAAATGAACAGGATGAACAAGAAGTGAACTGTGATGCTGTTAGGCAGAACAGTAGTGAAAAGAGCAGTGATACTGATATGACTCAGCATTCAAAATCAGATGAAATTCATGATATGTCAGACAAAAAGGAGGACACTTCTTACTCCAGAAAAGATGATGAAAATCAGAACAATGACTGTGGAAGTCATCCAGGTACTATAGATAAAGATTTACGTGACAGTGAGAATTGTTTGAATAACGTGTCAGCAGATGCACAAGACAGCCTTGATAAGGATGCACTTTCAGGGGAGACCAACACAAAAAACAAAGATGAGATAAAGTCCTGAGTCTGCAGTTAAAATCTGTTGTTTCATTTTGAATGAAGCCAATTATTCACTACTTCATTTTGGGTGAAACATATCTGGCGTATTATAAAAGTTCAGGAGACCTTGTTGGATATGAACGCATCCTTTAAATTCATATTTTTTTAACCTCCATTTATCAGATGTAAAACAGATGTGACTATTTAAAACAATTGTGTAAGTTTAAAGCCTAGAAACTCATTATATTTTCCAGATAAATTGCAGTTTGCAAAGAAAAATGTATTTTTTTTTGCCAGTAAATTCATCCTTTTTTTTTTGTTTTGTTTTTGTAAGTGTGACTTATTAGGAAATCTTGACTTGATAATCTTTAAGTTTTTAAAATATGTTTTTAAAGTATTGGTTTCCTTTTATGCAATGACTAGAAATCATTTTGTGAGCACTGTTTTTTCCCTCGTGGATGTTAGTCAGGATCTTTGTTCGTATTCAAGGGCAGTATTTGCACAGCATCTTTTACCTTAGATTAGCGTCCTGGTCTGAGACACTTTATAATGGGTATCAAAGCATCCCACGGATCTGGGTATTCTTTTGCAAAGAATAAAAGATAACTTAGGATGAAACTGTATCCACAACCTTTGGGTATACAGCCTTTTGGATCCCACAACAAGGGAAGTTGCACTTTAGACTTCATCCTTTTCAAGTCCTTTCTCTTCATGCATCCTCTGCTACTTCCGCTAATTTGTTCAGGCGTCACTTTGGTTGCTTTTACACTTGGTTTCAGTTTGGCAGCTCTCCATTAATGAGCGGTAATAACGCAGCTGCCCCAGCTGGGCTGGGTTCCTGTAGAGCCTCTTGCACGGTGGTCGGTCACGAGCGGCTCGGGGGCAGCGTCTGTGGTGTCCCCACTGCTGGGCTTTGCTAGGGCGAGAAGAGGAGACCTGCTCCTTCCTTTCGGCTCTCTGCTCTCTTCCTTTGCTCTTTCCCCGGGGGTCTTTTGTCATTTAGTTTTACTTTGGTTTATTTCTTGAGAAAAGCCAGTCTGCCAGCCTGGCTAGGACCCTGTGGATAGGAATTTCCCAATTAAGCTTTCCCAACTTTGTACCCTTAAGGACCATCTGCTCTCCCTAAACAGCCTCTTTTGACTTTCTTCCATTCAGTCAAGCAGGATTATATCCAGGAAGTTAATTATATACAATATGATTTAAAAATCATGCAGATAAAGTTCAGATTCCATATCGTCCTAAAATAGTCTTAAAAATCTGTTCATATTTTCTGTTTAAAAGTGTATATATTATCCCTTGCCTTTAATGTATTTTTAATGACATGATGCTGGTGGCTGACTGCAGTTTGAGTGTCGGAGTGCTACAGGATTTTATTCAAGTCCTGTAACTCAAAATGACAGAGGCTTCAGGGCTTTCAAAGCATAGAGGAGAAGTCTCGTGTTTTCCTGCCTCCCTAATTCCTGTGCATCTAGCATGTGCATCCATGGCTCCCCCAGGTGGCCCCGTCCCTCGAGGTCATACAGAGCGGCAGTTGGAAATTTTTGTTCCCGAGGACTCAGGATTTTCCCATCTAAAGAGGCAGAGAAGGAGCAAGAGGCGTTTGCCCTTCCCCTGCCCTGAGGTGGTAAGAAGAGGAACGTACGCGTGTGGAGTTTCTTAGGGGTAGCCTGGGTTGCTCAAGCAAGGGGTGAGACTGAAGCAAAACGCCCCAGAGTTGCCTCTCATAGTCCCCACTTCCTGAGAGCTGGGAAGGGCTGAGGAGCCTTTCCGATTGCCTTAGTCTTGGACTAGGATCTCCTCTTGCACTCTGGCCTCTGACCTTCAGCGCACGAGGGCCCAGGAAATGCTTAGATTTAAAAAAAAAAACCTAATCCGTATACATGAAGACTCTAACCTCACTCATACGCACCAGGACAAGTTTATGTTCTGCTTACAACTTTTTAATTCTTGAGTGCCTGACTTGCCTGCTTAGTAGCATTTATTGCTTTGACATAGTTATTTCTGGAATGGCATAGGCGAAGTTTAGACTCTGCATAGCAAGAACCGTAAGGTAACTGGCCATACTGGGACTTTGTTTTGCGGACCTTCTATATTAAGTTTAAACATTTAAATAAATATATAGTCTTTGAAATGGGGGAAGCTGAGGGGTGTTATTTTATTTACACTGTAATTTGATTGAATATAGGTGGCCTCAGGAGTTCTTTCTTGTCTACTGAACAAAAATTAAACAGGAGAAACTTGTCTTTAGTTTCAACCAGAAAGTGCTTGACGTGTGCACCCAGTGGATTTATTTGCACTCTGTTAGTCTGCCTTTGTGCCATAATTTTCACCTATGGGTGTTTACTGGATGGCCATCCGTAATTAGGTATTTAAAATAAAAGTGAGTTTTTCTAGCATTTCTAAGCCTCTAGTATATCTGAAAAAACAGACAAGTTCTTTGAAACTGTAGCCTTATTAATTTTTTGATTATTGTTATATTTGTTTAGTTTCCAGCTCAGAATAACAGTGTTCTTAAAGGTGAGAGCAGTGGTGACATACCAGTTGCATATAAAGAACTACAGGGGTAAGGGAAGTGAGTTGTTTTGTGTTAAATGGCCTGCATTCTGTAATATTTGGCTTTTAGCTCTATCAAATGAATTACTCCTACAGGGCACTTCATCTTTAACTATCATTTTCTGCTCTACATAAAATGTGATGGTTTGCCATTATTTTTATGGAGGAGATATATTATTTTTTTGATTTTTTGCAAGTGCTTAAAAGAGTCATTCGTTGCAGGGCAGTTGTGGGGTGTAGCATCCCCTGAGGTCTGTGAGGCCCACATGGCTGCCCCCTGTGCTGTTCATGGCAACGCCAGGGCCTTGGCAGCCAGGAGCACCCTGTGCCTGTCCTTTGCAAGTACTGGCTTTCAGGTGTCCCATACAACGCGTCTTGAAGTGGCTCTATTCTCATAAATGCCAGCACGTAGTCGCTTAATCGTTAATTCAGAAGCGGAGGATGTGCAAAGCAGTTCAGGACACTTGCTCACTACTAAAATTGTTTTTATCTTGCTATGCGCTTAAATACTGGGGGGTTTCTGTGTATGTACTATAACAACGTGCTTTGACTCTGCCTTTTACCAGAATCTGAACTATTTCTACATCAACGAAATGGACCTTGCCATGCAAGGGCCCTTCCTTCCAAACGTTCCTGGGTGCCCTCTGACGGGAGGGACCAGCAGTGTTCATGGTGGCACACCTGCGAGTTGGGTTTTGCTTTAATTATCTCCCTCAGAGGATATACCATGTGCAACTTAACAAATTTTTAATGAGTGTTCATACACGTGAAAGTGCTCTACAAGGCGTGCAAACGTGCAGCACTTCATATTTAAGACTAGCTGCAGCCCTGTGCCCCGCTGTGCGGGACTCGAGGTGCCGCAGCGCACGAGGAGGAGCTGGCGCAGAGCCCGGAAGCTTGAGCTCGGCAGCAGGACGCTCCAGTAAGAAAAGCAGCTCCTCGTGTGCACGCGTCTAGGAGCAGGACTGAGCCTCTGGAGTCTATATTTTTAGTAATTAAAGGGGTGATCCTGAAGGATGCTAAAATACTTGCAGTAGCCTTTGAGAGCTGTTCTATGGCTTGGTCAGCTGCTCAGGATCATGTCTACAATTACAGTAGGCTGATGTACTAGGCAAGTTAATTTATATTTCATGTAAACTAGTGTAATCCTTCATAAATTATTCTAAGATAATTCTAATAATCTGCAGTTGCATATACCTGTACTATAGCCAGAAAGACCTTGTAAGCCTATAACCTTACACACCTTTTTAAGTTTGTATAATTTTGGTGGATGGTCCAGTAAGGTAAGTCAAAGGAGGCTTTAATAGATTTAAATGGAAAAAATGTTTCTTTCTAAATAAAATTCATTTATATCTGTTTAACTGAATTATTTTGTGCACCTTTATTTCCTGAAGGTTGTGGTGGTAATGACTTCTCTCATGGTTGAGAAGCAAGAGGTGGGGGGAAAAAGAACATATTAGGAATCAGGGTAGAAGAATGAGCAGTTAATCTGTTATAAAGAGACTATCTGATAACTGCCTTCTGTGATCACATCTGTGAAACGTACCTCATTCCTGTAGACAATTTCTAAAAATACTTAACTTGGAAGAAAGGTAAGTCCTCTTAAGTTACTGCCTAAAGGGATACCACAAAAATAATCATCTGCAACATTTTATAGAATTTGACAGTCATTTCCTTTTAGAAGTTACAGTATGGCTCATTCTCATTAATAGGGACATGATAATAAGTATGTTAATGAGAAACTGATCATAAATTATGGGAAGATATATATATGTATGTGAAAAAAAATACTTTTATTATGCCATATTTTTACAAATGATCCGTCATTCTGAATTTCCTTGACAAAAGCTGTATTTATAAAAAGGATGTAAATATGTGAAGAAAGTTTCTCCATTAAATAAGCCTGTGGCAAAAATCCCATTAATGATGTATGTTATCCTAAGAACTACTGCAGTGGGTCAGAACCGAAGCTGTGTTCTCCAGCCTTGCTTCCAGTCCCCAACAGTGGCCACCAGCGGACTGTGTGAAACAAAGAGCAAAGACGGTGAGCCCGCTTTTCTCCGTTCCTCTCTTTCAGTTTTGGACTTAGTCACTTGTTTAGGCTCCACCATCCCTTGTGGCTATGAGCTTCACATTTTAATTGTGCTGTATGAAAAGAGAATCTCTTGTTTGCTTCAGGTCTGCTTCATTCAAGAATTGTTAGTGCACCTGAACACGCTGGAAGAATATCACAAAATGAACAGTAATCCATTTGCTGTTAGTTTAAGAGCTTTGGGAAATTTTAATGATGAAATACCTGTTTAGGCAGAAAATGTAGTCACTTGTTCTGAGCTGATGACAACATTGTCTTACTTGTTGCTGTGGACAGTTTTTTTCACATAGTAGGTGAAGTATTAAAAGGCAAATTCCAGCTGCAGAATAGATGATTTCTTTGTGGTATAAAAGCAAGAAGAATCGAAGGCAAAACCTGTTGCCAGCCCGAACCCTGCTGAGGCTGCACTGGCCCAAGCAGAAACTTGGCACTTTTTAATTCTACCGCACAAGTCTGGTGGCATATTCATCAACTAAAGTTTATTGTGAAATACACTGAATGTGTTTACTACCATGGCTAACAATATGCGATTTAATGTCTTTGCAGTAAATACGGTTATGGCATTTAAGTTTTCTGGCCTTGCTGAAGTGTGTTTGTTAATCACAAGTTACTCCTTTTTCCTGTGGTTTAACCTACTCCACAGTTTTGAATTCAGCAACAGGTAATTGGATATAGTTTTGCACTGACAAAATTGGAAGCTACTGTGTACTTGGTTATGAAAATGTTATCTGAGGAAAAAAAGTGCAGTAACTGTAAAAAAAAGAAAAAAAAATTCTTTTCCTTGTGATATGAAATGGCAATGAGTTATTTTTAATGAATGGTCCTGCTCTTCTCTCTCTGTGGCCTTTTGCAGTGTTTAGCTCCAGGACGCTGTGCATGTTTGGTAGCACCAATACCATGCATATGTGGTAGGAGTGGTAACCAGTCTCTGGATTTGTAATGCACTATAAAGATGTATTTTATAATTCTGTAACTGTATGGCAGTCTTGTGCCAAAAAAAAAAAAAAAAGTGTATAAACATAAAGAGCAATAGTTTCTGTTGTTTACTGCTATATTTTTAATTGTTTGTTTGTAAAATGAAATACTTGGAGTTTCTTTCAGGTAAATATATTTTTAATAACAGCAGCCACAACCTCTAAAATAATAAAGCTTCTTCATTTAGCAGCATAGTTTTAGCAACATGTATGAATATTGTGTAGATCTAATACTGTAATGGCTTGTTTCTGCGCTTGTTTGTGGAGTCTTCTGTATATGTATTAACACCTAAAGAAGGGCATTAAAGGCTCTGGTCCCGCTCTTGTGTTGTCAGTGGCAAAACCCTTATGGGAAGCAGAGGAGCAAGGGGAGGCCCAGAGCATGCTTCACTCTTTTTATTTAATTTCTTTAATTAAATAAATACATCCGCACTTGGAGAGCATTTTCACGTCACTGGAAGGTAAACTGTCCTTGCTGCTCCTGGGGGCAGAAGCATGAAGGCGTTGAGCTCCCGCTGCTCTGTGCCCGCATCCCCGTGCCGAGGCGGTGGGTGGGAAGAGCTGCGTATTCCTCAGGGCACAACGGCGCCGGCTTTGCCTGCGCTGGGGGCCAGGGAGGGGCTGCTGCCCGCGGCTCCTTCCGCACAGCCCCGGGGACGACGGAGCTAAACCTCCCCCTTCTCCCTGCTGCTCAGGCAGGGGCACAGCGAGGGCTTCCTTGGGATTTTGCTTGTTTTGTTGAGGCAGATGAGCATATTTAATTTTGATCTATGCAGATGATCTTGAGCAAGGGCTAAAATGCTAATTAGAGTCGCATAAATTGCAAAAATATAATTTGACAAACAAAACCAAAGCATTCTCTCCGAGTTACATTTTAATGAATTTGTTTTGCTTTCTTCGCCTGGGCTGGATAATAAACAGGGAAACAAAATATTAAATGCTTTCCTTCCCTGTGGTCAAATAGGCCCTGTGTTACCAGCAAAGTTAAGCCACAAAGAAGGCCTGGAGAAGAGCTGCAGTTTAAAATTAAACCTTCAAAGAAGCAGCAACGAGTTTTTCCCGAAGTATTTTGCACTGCTTTTAAAACCTGTAGCTCTGTGGAGCTTCTGAGGCGGGCGATAGTGCGGTCAGCAAAAGGCTTCGGGGACACGTTTCCTTGGCGCAGAAGCCAATGAGCTGAAGATTTGGCCTTTTCAGGCCTAGCCTGGGATCTGTGACTCGGGGCTGGGGCCTTGGTCATCCTTCATCATCCTGCCTCCCGTCGGGGTTCAGTCCTTGCCGGCTGAACCGCACTCGCGATGGGCTGCCGGAGCGCAGGGACTGCCTACGTGCGGCCGCGGCTTGGACCCTTCCCCTGCCTTAGTCTTGGTCTCAGTGTGTGGGTCTGAATGTCAGTTTAAGACCAAATTCATTTCTCAAGACCTCTCCCTGTGGAAAGGCAGCTTATGAAACTTCAGTTTTGCCCCCAGATTTGCCTTATCTGACAAGCTCCTGGAATACTTTCAAAATGCTTGGATATAGTATGCGCAATCTGTTAGGCATTTATGCAGGCCATATTCTACAGACATCATAATTTCAGGACTTACTGAATGTATGAAAGAAAACATTTAAAATTCACTGCTTCTTTCTATTTTTATGTAATGTATAAATCAGGCATAATTCATGCTTAGTCCCTTCCAGGTTTAGGCATTTACTGAACACTATATATGGTTCCAAACATTTTGTGGCAGCTGTTTCAAATTGGAGGATAAAAATAGGGGGGAAAAAAAGGAACCTCACATTTTCATTCTTCAATTTCCTTTGAAGGCTTAAATGAGGAAGCTTTGAATTTTCAGCTTCCAAACTGGCAGCTGAAATTAGGGCCCTAAATTACTCCTGAAAACCATGCCTTGGGACCTTCAGCCCTTCGTGGGGCCCTCTGTCACTTTGAGGCAAATGCGTATTATTTAGTTAACTAAAAATGCAGAAAGATAATGGAATTTTACCGAACTGCTTTCAGATTCAGGATCTTGCCCACCCTAGTACCAAGCCCGGCTGCCTGGTGAGGGGCTCCCGCTGCTGCTGCGGACACGTGTTGCGGTGACATCCCAAAATACCACGCTCGGGCACCCAGCTTTGCTCATGATAGCGAAGACGCAGTGCCGCAGAGACAGGACGTGTCCCAGCAGGGCTTTTCGGGAGCTTTTGACTGCTCTGGATGAACTGCTGCTGACAAAATCACTCCCTTTCCTTCAATCTTAAATCTCCTGGAAATGCCCCATAGAAAGAAAGGCCGCTGAGTCACACTCGCCCTCCGTGGCTGGGAGCGCCGGCGCTGGCCTTGCGCGCGCCCCGCGGCAGCCCGCGGGAGCTGGAGCGCCGTACCCAGCGGCACGCTCCCTGCTCGCGCCTTCGCCGCGCAGCCGTCGGCACTGCAGCCGTCTCACCAAGAGAAAAAGGACAGAGTTTGTCTGGGAATTAGAGGTTTTCATGCAGACTTCGGATGATGGTAAACTTAGATACCAGAAGTTGCACTCTGGTTCACGGCCCTTTGCTGGCCAGAGTCCTGCAGGGATCCGTGTGCTGAAAGCAGAATGAAGGCAATTGCCATCTCGGAGTTTCTTCCTTCATTTGCTCTTGAGCAAGTCCCAGTGATCATTAACCACTTCATATGAAATAGTTTGGGAGTTTTTGTAAATTCCAGTCTTTCGTTGCAAATAGTCTAAGAACAAAGGTGAAGGTAGGACTTCAGTGAAGGAATCTCACCAGGCTGCTGTGGTGTGAAATAAAAACATCAGATTAAAAAAAAACCACAAAACCAGCATGTGAAATGTTAAATTTCTGACCCAGAAAACTCCAGTTCAGTGAAAGTCTAACTCTAAATTGTCTTACCTATTAAATTCAACATTTCCTGAATGCCTGACATCCCACTCTTGGGTGGGATCCGACTGTAAAATCCCAGCGCAGGGAGCAGTGTTGCAGCCCTATCCACTGAGATGCCGAGGGAAAAGGAGTCTGCTGGACTGGACCCAGGG
>JAYECN010304611.1:0-24373 GCA_035222435.1 Microcambeva ribeirae | reverse complement strand
GGATATCAGGGAAAAATTCTACAGGGAAGGAGCGGTGAAGCGTTGGAAGGGGCTGCCCAGGGCAGCGGTGGAGTCCCTGTCCCTGGCAGTGCTCAGGAAACGTGTGGATGAGGCGCTCAGGGACGTGGATTAGCATGCAGGGTGGGGATGGGTTTACGGTTGGACTCGGTGATCTTGAAGGTCTTTTCCAACCATAAAGATTCTGTGATTTTATGAAATATTTTAACATTTTAAGGCAAATGGCGTGGCTTGGTGTGGCCCTGCAGCAGCTATATGGTTACAGTAAAGTGCTGCAGTAAAACCATGTGGGCTACGTTATCATATGAAGCTTTCTGGGTCATCCCTGGCAAAAATGCGAGGTGTAAAAATCTCCCACTTATCACGGCTTAGAAAATCAAGGATTATTTTAAAAATAAACTCATTTTAATCCTGACAAATTATCCTGGCATATTAAAAGAGGAAGCGCCAGTAGAACTGCAGATGTGAACAATATCTCAATACTAAATTTGTCTGATAAGAACAGATGAAAAATCAAGAAATGGAGCAGTTCAGTTTCTACCAACACTTGTAATGACTTTCGGTCTCGCAGACATGTAACCGTTGCTGTGGTAGTGTTGCAATTAATAGAAAATAAATGTGTAATAAAAAGTCTCTAAATTATCACTGAAAGACCATGACACTATTAATTTTCCAATTTCAGTCTTTCATAGTAGGCATTCTTAAATTGAATTAAAACTTACGAAATGGATAGCAGCTTACTGCCAGTGAATACTTACACATCAAAATCTATCTACTGACCTACTTAAATTACCTAAAAAGCATGTCATTTATATCATCTACTCAGCATTTAGAGAGAATTAATCCCCAAATTCTATTCTTACACACCATTTCAATAGGAGTTACACAATGGCTTACTGGCAAACATGCTTTGAGCAGGCAATTATCATTTAAACAGAAAAGAGAAAGAACTGAGTATTTTATTGTGACTATATCTCTGTATTTCAGCCGTCTTTATATTTTTGATAAAGATATATCCTTGTTTATATGGTAATATGCAAGGTATTCTTCACCTGAAAAATACCCATGAATTGAGATTTTAATTTCTTCTACAGAGGAGGATGTTAGCAGAGTATTGCTTGCTTCTGACAGTCAAAGCCAAGAACAAGTGACAATAGGCACTGAACAAACATACTGAAAAATTATTTCTGATCCAAACAAGTTGTAGTCTGAATACCAGAGGAAATGGGGAAATTTTACAGATGGAAACCTGGGACAATGACAGATGAAGAACAATGGTGTAGCCCTAAATCACACAAGGTTACAGCAAAACCAGAGACATATTTTGAATGGGTAGGAAACTAGGAAAAAGATAGGATTCTTTTGAACATGGTTCTATTTTGGTAAAACAGTTGGGCTTTGTAATATTTAAATGCTTGGAAAATATATTTTTGCTAATGTTTTCTTGAGAAAATTCAAAATAAAAAAAATGCTGAAGATTGAAGCCATATAGAATTTGTAATACAATTTTTCCCTTTTTTTTTTTTTTGGTTTTAAAATGATGTAAATATGATTTCCTTTCCTTCAATTTTTATTTTAAAAATGTGGACATTTAAAAAGATCTTTTTTTTAAAAAAGACCTTTAAAAAGGCATACAGCGAATCTATTTTTTAGCTATTCTTTAGCTATATATTTTTTGATCGTTTATTCTCTTAAGCATTTTTTTTTTTTAATTTTGAAATTACTTCCACCAGTTCTGATTTAAATCATGGCTACACTCACTGAAGGATGTCATTTGCAGTTGGCAACATCTTGCCTTGCAATTCTGTCCTAATTCTTTTCCTCAGCTGTCCACCAGACCACCACCACAAAAATGGCTCTCTTGTTTATAAATAGCAACTCATAGTAATATAGAAAACATAATGGATTATAATAGGAAAAATCAAAATGAACACCAGTTTATCTTAATAAATCAGGAAGTATTTGGAGTGAAAATGTGTCTTCCTATGCAACTGAATCACCACTGCTAGGCGAATTTAGAAGGGTTTCCATGGCTGGAGAGGAGCTCCTAAGCCAAAGTAGAGGAAGCACTGTGGCATGTAATACAAAGTATGCCATACAAAAAATCAACACGTGTCAGGTGGAAAGTACTAAGTTCTGTGAACTATAAAAATGCACAGTCAGCGCCATTGCTGCCGTGGCTCTCCCTGAACTTCTTATGAAATTCAACAAAGGGAAGCGCAAAGTTCTGCATGGGGGAGGAATAACTCCCTGCATCAGTACAGGCTGGTGCCACAGAGCAGCTGGAAAGCAGCTTTGCAGAGCAGGACCTAGAACTTCTGGCTGACCTTGTGTGGTGAACAAGTTGACCATGAGCCAGCAGTAAGGCCATGTGGCAAAGGGAGACAATAACATCTGCATTAGGCTGCATTAGGAACAGCATTACCAGCAAATTAAGGAAGCTGATCCTTCCTCCCTACGCAGCCCTGGTGAGGCCACACCTGGAGTGCAGTTCAGGGCTCTGCAGTGCAGGAGGGATATGGAGCTACTGGAGTGAGGCTGCTGAAGGGCCACCACGATGATGAAGGGACTGGAGCATCTCTCGTATGAGCTGAGAAAGCTGGGACTACTTAGTCTGGGGAAGTTATGCCTGAGGGAAGATTTTGTCAACAGGTATAAATATATGAAAAATATCTGAGAGTGAAAAGAAGATGGAGCCAGACTGTTCCTAGCGGTGCCCGGTGACAGGATGAGAGGCAATAGGCATGAACTGAAGCACAGGAAATTCCATCTGCCCAGAGTAAAACACTTCACTCTGAGAGCAGTAGGACATTGTAACAGGTTGCTCAGAGAGATTTTGAAATCTGCATCCTTGCAGATGATCAGAACTCAACTGTACAGGCTGCTGGCAACTGACTTTAACTGACCCAGCTTGAGCAGGGGTTTTGACCAGGTGATGACCAGAGCTCTCTCCCAGCCTCAGCTATTCTGTATCATGTCAAGTGGGGGGCCCAGACTCCTGAATTAATGCTAAGTATTAGCTCTGAAGCCTCTGCATTGACTGATCTAATTCCTCCAGCTGGCATTTACTTCTTACTGAATCTAGGCTATCATTTTTAACTATGTAGGAAATTAAACTTCCTGAATGCACAGATGTGTCCTTTTGTTCATGTTGCATACACACTGAATTCTATAAAATGCATAGCAGTACTGCACTGAGATGTAGGAATGCACCTATTGGCCCAGCATCATCAGGCATAGCTACAATGGAGGTTCTGGATCTGCTTCTTATATGGAATATTTCTGAGAAGATACTTGGCAATGTAGTATGTAGGTTCAGTGCATTAAAATTACAATTAAGATGGTTCAGAAGAAACTATGCCTCTTACAATTTTCAGATAAGGTTTTGTTAAGAGTGTGAAAAAAACTAATATTACAGAAGAAATAAGATCTTTTGAATAGGCCTGACAGAGAAGAAAACACAGGCTATTTATTTGTGTGTAGGTTACAAGGAATCAATTAATACTAGCATGTTTGACAGATATCCATTTCCATGTATTGAAGAAATATTTGCAGAACTTCTTGACTCTTCTCAACACCTGCAGAACGCGTATCACCAAGCTGCATTGCTTAAGTGTGGCAGAGATCTTATAGAATGTGTTAAAGTGGATTTGCCATGTAAGACATATGCACCCTGTCAACTTTATTAGGATCCCATTGTCACGCTTAGCATGAGCCTGTGATACTTGTTAATCTTCTTGGCATTCTGAATTGTGCGGCTTGGCCATGGTACTGGGAAAGAGTCCTAGATTCAACAACAGCAACAAAATCTGTATTTGTCTTCAGGAAAAAAAAATCCTAATAACTGTACAATCATTTAAGGCAAATGAATTCACTGACCATTTTATATTCTTAGATATTTGTGTCATTAGATTTTTTTTTTTTTTTTGCCTGTTTATCATTGTTTCCCTTGGTAATAGGGGGCACAGGGTAAAATGAGAGTTACAAGACTAAGTGACTACTCCTAAGTCCTTCTGAGGACATGCTTCTTTAAAAAGATGTCATGATATCATTACAGACAGCAGCAGTTAAGAATTACCCTCAGTATTCAGCAGGAACTATGTTATTTGACAACAAGGCTTTTTATTGAGAGTTTTTTTATAGATCTTCTTGAGCAGGTTTTATTGGAGATTATACCTATCAACCAAACTAAATTGAACTTCTCAGGGCAGAGTTCATTTCTACCTCATTTCAAGCTGTGAGTGTTGCCAAAAAGAGAACGTGTCTATAATGGAGAATGATCTTCATTTTACCCCCATAGTCACTATACATACTTTTTGTGAAGGCACCTATAATGCTGCTCCTGCTTCTCCTGCACTAACTCGGAGCGAAATATGGAAGGACTTCGATATCGATTGACTTGTCATTACTTTTTCTCAAAAATTTGCAGCAACAGGAAACAGGATTAGACTTGTCTTGGCCAGGAAAAAAATAGCAATAGTCTAAATACCAGCGATATTACAGGTTGGTCAGTGTTAACAACCTCTGTTTTATGAGCTTGTCTGGTTTCTGTAGTACCTGTACTACCTCCACTCAGCTTACACACTGAGAATGTGGTCATAAATCCTAGCTTTTGTTTGTTTCCATATGGTAAGAGAATCACACTGAAATTTGGGTCTACATATTTGTGTCATGTTTCAAGGTGTAATGTAAAACAAGTTTTTTAATATTACTTAATCTTGCTTATCTTACTGATCAAAATATCTTTCCACTTTTGAAAATGACAACTGCAATAATGTTAGCAACCACCTTCATGACAGCTCCGGAAAATATGGTTTTCTAGTTGGGGATTTACAGAGAGAGGAGAAGATGAAGCTTCTTTGTGATCTGGAAGGTACCTGGAACCCTAAAAGATGAGTAATTCAGAGGAGGCATAATGCACTGTGCAATTTGCATGTGATTTAAAGGGTGGATGGGTATAGTGGTGATTTCCTTTTCTTACTTTGTTTAATAGTTCTGGAAAGTAGGATATAGGGAGTATGAAGGTAGGTGGAAAGAATTCAGTCAGCAAGCAGTAGCTGCAACTTGCAAATAGCCAATTTATTTTTCTCAGAGTGTTATATTGCTGTCTTCCTGACAGGCTTCTGTGTGGTCTATATATGAGTAGGTATTTTCTTCATCAGTTTTGATTTAATCAGTAATTGAGTAGCTTAGTTATCCATGTCCAAACAGTTAAAGCCCTGATAAATCTTCATCTAGCTCAAGTCAAATTTATCCATAAAGACTGTAATATCAATGGGCTCCTCCCTTTTTCTCCTTTTAGTAACCATTTTTTCATACCTTATGTACAGTTATCTTAAACTTTTCCCATCCACTGTTGAACACTGCTCATCCCAGCAGTCTCAGATGAGAATTTTACCTTCTTTTGCTGTTGGAAAGACTTAGGGCCATGATAAGGCTCTCCTTTCACTTCTGATACCTTTATCAATTTGTTGCCACCTAGTTTGAAATTTGCCTTAGTGAGTACCTAAGACTGAAAATCCTTGGATAACCATTGCCAAATGTTTAAACTGACATTTTGCCCTTGTAAAATAACTCTGGCCTTTCCTGTGGAATGCCTTTGTGCTCCCAAGCCTTGCACTGGGACTCGCAGTGGGCAGAGAGAAGGTGCTGTGACCAGCCCTGGGAAAAAAGCAGCCTAACTGGTCACGCTGGACATCTTCGTAGAACAGCAGCTGGCATCTGTACTCTAGAATGGTGGTATCCTGTCAGCTCCGGGCATGCTTTAAGGCTCTGACCGTAGCCTAGGACCCCACTCCTCATTGGAATTGCATTCTCCAATGCAATGGAGGGGCATTCTGTTGCAGACAACAGAAGTTGTTAATTTCAGAGCAAAGTATGAATAAAATTTCTTGCTGAGGATGAGAAAAGAGCAGTGGATGTGTTTATCTTGACATCAGGAAAGGCTTCAACATGGTCTCCCATAATATCTGTGGAGCGACCTGTGCACTGTGGGGTAGTTGGGCAGAAGGCTGAACTGCTGAGCGGGAAGAGCTGTGGCACTGATAACACTGAGTTCAGCTGGCAGCCACTTTCTGGTGCCATCTCCCAGAGACTGACTCAGAGGCCAGTACTGTTCAGTGTCTTAATGACTTTGACAATAAGAGGGAATACGCCCTCAGAAAGTTTGGGAGTAATCCCGAAAGGTGATATGTTGGAGGGTTCAGCCGCTATTTGGAGGAATGAATGTGCTGAGAAATGGACTGACAAGAGTCTCACGAAGTTCAGCAAAGGCAAACACAAAGGTCTGCATCTGGGATGGACTAACCAGCATCATTTCATACATGCTGTCCGATGAACTGCTGATGGGTGTAGCACTCTGTTTCATTCCCTTACACCTTATAATGTGGTGGCCCTGTCCCTTCTGCCACGGGCCCAGCCGTCCCCTGAGCGGCTGCAGCCCAGTGCAAAGCCAGTGCAACAGGAGTGGCTGTGGAGGCAGCTTTGGGCAGCCCTGCTCCTCTGGTTGGCCTAGATATGCGCAGTTAAAATGCTTCACAGGAGCTGAAACTTGGAGAGCAGGGCATGGGCAGATGGAGGGAGGCGAAGGTGCTTCGTGTGTGCCACAAGAGGGCACTTCTGGTCCAGCCCCAGGAGGTGGTTAGGCTTCGACTTTGGAGAAGGTCTGACAAAGGAGGAAAGGAAGCGTTTCTGGGAGCAGGCAGGCACAGTGGTGCTTCCTCCCCACGACTCAGCCCGGCTGAGGCCACACTTGGAGGGTTGGGTCCAGTTCTGGACTCTCCAGTACAAGAGAGACATGTCGCTGCTGGAGGGAGTTCGGCAGAATGGCCACCAAGATGACTGAGGGCTTGGAGCATCTCTCAAGGAGGAAGGCTGAGCTGGGACTGCTCAGCCTGGAGAAGAGAAGAGGGGGATCTTATCAGTGTATATTAATATCTGAAAGGAGAAGGTAAAGAACACAGACCCAGACTCTTCAGTGGTGCCCAATGGCAGGAGAAGTGGCAATGGGCAGAAACTGAAACACAAAAAATGCAAAATATTTCCTGGTAAAATATTCTCATGGCTGTATCAAGCTCTCCAAAGTCAGGAAGGAGGAGAAAGGCTTTAGTTCCCTATGGAAATTTAGGCAGGGGGCCTTCAAACACAGGGGTATGTGAGGGCTTCAACACTGACACAGTAAATGTTCTCATTCAAGGGGCCTGTTGTGAATTTAGCCCTCAGGGATCAGAGCTAATTTGGCACAGCCCTACACAGCAGGATGCATGTGTGAATTGCTGTGTTCTCACTAACAGCATTTATCTTGCAATTACAGGAGGAAATAGAAGTAGATCAAGACAGAGGGGATCCAGAGCTATCTACTTGGTCCCTTTGGAAAACACATAATTTTTAAAATGCAGAGCAACAAACAATTTATTAAAATATAATTACAGCTTAGCAAGTTTTTCATCTGTATTTCCACCATTCACACTTTCTTTACCTACCATATTCTAAATGTTATATTAATCCATCTGTCTACTCCTTGAAAGTATGTAATGTTCTGCACTTTCATGTCACATATAATCACAGACACTCAGTAAGATTCTTTGCCTATTCTTTTTCACTAATTTAGTATAATTATCTTTTAATCGATGTTGGAAGTTGCAAGATGCAACCTGTATGTCTAGCACCTGTATGTCTACCCTAAACTAAATTCAATTTTCATATTGTAATTAGTGTTGATTTGTCCATGTACAAGTCAAAATCCATTATGGAGTTCAGGGAATAAAATGATTTGGACATTGGATAAAGTGGACTGCATTGTATACTGGGACCTGTGCTGGCTTGCCTTTTCTGAGCTTAGCCTGAGCTTGGATTCTTCAGCAGCTCAGTTGTGGCCTTTTTAAAATATGGAGACAGCAAGAAGCTGGACTGTCACGTTTAGAAAAAAAGAAAAAAAAAAAGAAAAAATTCTTTTCCCCTTTGTAAAAGGGGATGGAGAAGCACTTAGTACAGGAGATAGGAAGATTACGATTGTGACAGTGAGATTATAATTGATGGCTTTCATCTGCTTTGGGGAGATATGCATAAAGAAGAGTTCTTCAAAGAAGTCTTATCTAAAGAATATAAAGAATTCCCAACAGTCTTTCAAGTCCGCAGACTCTCTGGGAGGTGCCCAAGAGGAAGCAATATGATGGTCAGTATTTTGACTGCCTAAAAGATGAACATAACATAACAAATATCATTGTGAACAGTATGCAGGTGAAATGGGCAGAGTCTAGTTTGCAATTAGGGAAAATAAGTGTTTTCCAGCCTTCACAAAACCTTTTTAATCCCATTAAAGTAAAAAGTTACACTAGGCCTTGTTACGAAAGTATCATTTGTGGTAATGAATAACCTTAATTGAAAATGCAAAGGCAGGATGTTTAATTTCTGACTTTCCATTTGCATTATTCACGAGTTGACTGAAGAGTGTGCAGTCTCGTTGCTGTTTTTCTGACTCGTGCCATGCTTACTATTTGCTCTCAGCTCTCATGAATATGTAGTTGCTCCGAGGAATTCATTTAGCTGTCAGAGTTTTAAGCTTGAAAACATTGGCATTTAATTCTTTTTTCAGAGCAAAGAACTTACCATCATTGTTGTATGATATGTGGAAATGGCTGTCCTTGGCTAAACCGTAAGTTTTAATTCTGAGGAACAGAAATGCACTATGATTTTTTTAAATAATAAACATGTATCACCAGGAAAATCAACTTAATGAAAATTCAATATTGATGGCTCTTTTGAAGAAATTCCAGGAGAAGGGGTCAGCAGCAGTCACTCAATTCTTCTTAAACCCAGAGAGGGAGTGTTGGAATAGTTGATATTATAAAGGATCAGAGTGGAATGAGAGGAACCGGACTTCTGATTCGCATTTGAATAACGTATGTGGCTCTACAGATGCAAGTTCTCCCAGAACCACAGGAGTAACAAGCAGCTAACAGAGTAAGACCTTCCTCCCTGGCTGCAGTTGAGGCAGTCCCTGCAAGGGTGTGAGCAGGGGAACAGGAGCTTTAGCATGGATCTCTGGCCTGGTTTGTGTATGTTCAATCTGCAAGGCCGTCCTGGGCATGTGTCCTGGGTAGAAAGAGTTGGATCCTTTTGTCAGGACCAGCCCATCCAAGACTTCTCCCATATAGTTATTCCTATCTTTAGGGGAGACATTCAGGAAAAACATATCTCATGAATGACAGTCTATCAGGCTGTCATGAGGGTACAATGCTATAAAGAAATTGTCAATTCCTTATTGGAAGAAGGCGGCTATTTTCTCTTTTTCTGTCTCCTAAGAGAGTGGTTAACTAGGCTGAAGATCATCCCTGGAGAACTTGCTGACTCCATGTGGCTGGGCTTATGGGAATGTCTGCACAAGCAGGAATGGAAACCTGCTGGGGGCTGGCTTGGGAGAAGCAAGCAGGGATTTCATTTGAAAAGGTGGCTCTCGGCTCCCCAAGCAAACCTAGAGGCAAGCAGAGCGCTCTGGGGAAGCTTGAGTGTTGCGATGAATACTGTTGGTCTCTTTGAAGAAAGGCAGGTGGCTGGGGATTTAATTCCAGCTTGGTGGTGAAGCGTTTCAGGCTTTGGCTTGGTTTTCCTTCTGAACCAGGAAAACAGGCTATAATGAGCAGAGAAGCTTGGCTTGTGGACTGAGGTGCCATAACAACAAGGCTCTGGAAGGCGCCTGCCTCAGTGTCGCTGCACGGACAAGCCACCCTGGAGGAAAAAGGGAAAATGAAAGGACCTGAGAGGGGAACCTTGCAAATGATGCAATAAGGCCCTAAGCTTTTTGCCTCACAGCCCAGAACTTGTTAATTTTCTGACGCCTCTCGCTGGGTCAGTCAGGCACTTGAAGGTCCGTTTGTTTCAAATAGAAAGCAGCAGCATGCAGAGAAGTTCCCAAGATTGGTGGTTATAATACCAGCCCTCTAAGGTCAAATCTGACACAACCTTGATGCTTCCTGCTCGAGCTCATACTTGGCTTCATGCTGAAACCTCTGGTCTGAAACTTGTTCATTCACAAGCAGCTTGTGAGTTTGCTCTTCTTTGGCACAGCTGCTTTCCAATACAGATAAGCTTTAGGGAAGGTTCATCTGTTGAGGTGGGCAGTGGGGAATAACTCCTTCCACACAGTGAGGTTTGATGGCACACGTAGTAGATGTCCTCTGTGAAACAGACAGGATGGAGAGTGACTGCAGTCTCCCTGGAGTCTTTGGCTGTAGTGTTCCCCTCCATATGTGATATACCATGCCTATATGTGTATGGAGCAGGTGAGAGAGCAGGAAAACCACAGTGGGCAGGTCCCTGAATGGCCAGGGTTCTTCCTCCTGAGATCTTATGTTACCTGTTTACTTTAGCTTGTGCTAAGAGTCCCTGAGAAATTGGTTTTCTTAGGCTGTTACGGACTGTAGAATAAGTACCCACACTCTCATCACATCTATACTGCTTTGTGGGATACAGTTCACAGCTGCCTGGATTCAGCCCAAGATTACTAATGCGAAGACATGTTTGCAAAACAGAACTTTTCAGACCAGCAAACATAGGAAGGTCTTTTTCCTGTAAGCCTTTTTTAAAACTTCGACTCGGACTCGGACTTTGAAATCCTGATTTAATATAGGTGTCTTTGTCAGAAGTCAGTTTTCTACTCATGAATGTTGCCTCTCCTGAAAACTAGGATAAAGTCTACCAGCACAAATGCAGCTTTTTTGGCCACGGCAATTTATTTATAATGAAAACTAAAATCATGTTTATATGTCAGAGTAAGCAGGTCCTCAAGTGCAAGCAGAGTGACCTACCTTTTAGCTGATTAATCCCAGAAGGTTCCTGAAATATAAAATGGACATTAGATGTGCATTGATTAAGGAGGCAACACAGACCAAAAAAAAAAAAAAAAACCAAAAACAAAAACAGAAAGAAAAAAGAGGACTTGTGCCTTGGAACAAAACAGACCAAACTTACGAACTTTTAAAGATTTATGTGGAGAGATTCTTCCAATGCCTAAATATGTGGAATAAAATCATCCTTGAAGGCAATAGTTTGAAAGTCAGATAACTGAAAGGAACTTTTTTTTTCTAATTGCTTGTAGCTGTAGAGAAAAGGGCAGAATGCTTGTTAAGAAATAAGTAAGATGTTTCCTACCTCATGCAAAAAAAAAAAAAAAAAAAAGATGTTTAGTTTTATAGATAAGGAGACCAACAATATGCATCACATCAGTTCTGTAGATAAGGGCTTAGTCTGTAATTATCCATATCTATGTAATCTTGATTCTGCTGACTTGCTCCTGACTATATTTGTATTCAGGGAATGCAAATGCTGCCTATGATCTTCAGTGCCTATTAATGTCATGAAGCTATTTCTCCCGAATTGTACCATCTTCCCCAGATTTTGCTGTTGATATTCATTAGCATTTGGAACCATGAGCCTTGTACTGAAATTTCCATGGAAGTCTTTTTAAATAAAGTCACTGGATAGTGCAGGTAATTTTAATATGCCTATTTGCACGTCACAATTTAAAAAGTTTTCCTTTTATTGCTTTAGTGTAATTAAATCTACACTCCACCCTTTTTCTATAAAGTGCGCAAAACACACCCTCTTAGATTCCCACAAGGTCTTTCCGCAAAAATAGGAAATTTGAGAATAAGCATTCATTATTTATTTTAGGTAAAAATTAAGTCAAACCAGGCACGAGAAGCTCCGAAGCTGTTGGGTCACCTTGCGTTACATGCCAACAATCATGGACTGTGCAGGGGGGTTGAACTAGATGATCTCTAGAGGTCCCTTCCAACCTTAAGCATTCTATGATTCTATGATTCTATGACTTAGCCGATAAGGCAGATAAAATGAGACGTTTCTTCTGAACGTTTCTTCTTGGACCTGGGAAAAGCATGGTAAGGAGTGGGATATGTTTCACTACTAACAAAGTCAGAGAGAGATTTTTATAGTGCTGCAGGGAAGGGCAGCCATGACCATGCAAGGTGAATGGTAAAAACGAAATTCAAAGTGTGACACTAGTTTTTCATGACAATGAAAGTATCTGTGCATTTAACCCTCCTACCAGGATTCTCAGCGACAAGAGTTGGTTCAATTTCCAAGGGTCTTTGTTCAAACAGTGACCAGAGCCTCAAGCCAGAAACCTGGAAAACAAAATCAGATGGTTAAACTATGTTTCTTCACACACAAGTAATGACTCAATAAATGAGTTTAGTTACACAGCATTTTACTGGATGGAGGGAAAAGAGCAACATAGAAACAAGGAACACACAACAGATCTCCAAATTACAAGAGTAATTGCCACTACAAAGTACCGTCAACAGCAGTAACCCTTTTGCAAGGATGCTATTGCTCACAAAACCACAGCAAACTCTAATTACAGGTAGGAAGGAACCTCACTATCCCTTTTCCCTTGTCTGTAGCATCTCTAGGCTGAGGCTGCAAGCACAGCATCACTCATCAAGTCACCTTGAACAGGTTTTTCACAACATAAATACAGCATTTGTTATGGTTTCAACTTTCTGACAAGTTGCTACCAGCAGTACTCCAAATACTGTTCTAGGTGAAGGTAAATGGGACTTGTTTAAGCTTGTCCATTGGTCTCTACCATCGGACTCTTCCCCTTTTGCACTAGGTGCCAGAAGTGCACTCCTGTCTTTTGGGGTTTCTGTCTATAATAGTAGCTGTCTGGAATAGAATACCCTTCTATTTTGCCTCAAGCCAGCAGGCTTGCATGTCCTATGATTCCTATGATCTTGTTTCTTATGTTAACATAGAGCTCAAAATGCAGCCAACACCCAGGAGAACTTACTATACCGCACCCACTTGGGTAAAAAACAGGAGGAGTGGAGGAGTGGTTGTGTTGGTGCTAACCTTCAGGAAAAAAAAACAGACAAGCAGCTGTTTTCCAGGTAAAGGAGCAATGTAACTGTTGTCTGTTTGTCTATTTGAACAAGCGAGCCTGCTCTGCTCATTCCAAACCGCAGTTTTTCTTCTCTTTTTCTTTTTTTTCCCCAAACCCTAAAAATAGAGAAGTTCACCACAGGCTTAACAAAATAAATGGATGAGTTGCCCGTAGGAACTGTTGTGTGCAGTGAACTCCACATTGCAGGGATGATTCTGTCTTAAGGGGAAGGCAAGTGTCTCTCTAATATGAGAGACCTAAATGATTTAGGGTTTACAGGTCAAATGCAATCAGCGTGGAGGTAAAGGCATGAATTACATCAGACCTCATCCTTTGCTCTCCTTTCACCCTAACCACCTCTAAAGTGGTAGGAAAACAGGTTTACGTTCACAGTTACGTATGACACATCAGATACCTAGCTTTGCTGGCCCATACCATTCCACAGTGAATTGCAGCTTGCATGGACCCAAATCTTGCTGGCTATAATTGGGAAATAGTATTTCAGTCTTCTGAATCTGATGACAAGATGCCCGCTCGGATGGGATTAGACGGAACTCAAGCCACAAGTCATTCAGATCAAAGTATAAAATGAATGTTTTCTGTGATGTCTGCTCTCTCCCTCCCTTGCATGCCAAGCAATGCTTTTAAAGGATTCTTAAATTCCTATGTGCAAGATAGGACAGGACATTAAAAAACCACATTCTGTTTCTAGTCATGACAAACCTTAATTCCAGCAGCAGTGAGTTCCCACAGCAACACAGAGGTGGGACTCACCTTGCCTAGTCAATGATGTGTTGTTCAGTTATCTACATCTGCACTAGGTGGGTAGCCTGCCATTAAAATCACTGATGGTCTGATCTGTACAGTTGGTGGTATGTAGGGAGCTATCCATTTCATCCTACAGAAGACGCCTATGGCGTGTGAATCATACCCTAAATCCCAGTGACAACTGTGGGAGTGTAGACATGTAGCTGACATAGACATCCACATTGTGCGTGTCTAAAGTTTCAGTGAACTGAATCCAGCCATCACCCCTATTACATGGTTCTCCACTGCAAAGTGGTCACTACAACAAAACATACAGATCTACAGAACCATTCTGGGACTTGGGATTGGATAAAAAAAATATTCAGTGATCATTTCTTGAAATAACATTGTTATTTTCTTTGATCTCTTTTGTCTCTTTCTTTTCTTCCCCTCAACATCTATGCACACATGTACACTCACAAGCACATACACACACACAGAAAATTAAACGCATAGTATCAGTCCAAAGACTAAGATAATGGTCTTTGCATTACAAGGCCATTACAGAGATGGGAATGGAAAAATTCAGCGAGTCACCATCAGTAACAACCAGCTCAGAGTCAGATGTTTCTAACTTGTTGAAAGCAAGTCTAATCAAAAGTTACCTGGAACACTTTTAGACTTGTTGGGAATATTTGTGGGTGTGGTTGAAATAGGTTTAATCTGTGCGCTGGGAAGACTTCTGTAAATTTTTTAGGCTCTAAGTTTGCCAGGAGAGATTCATTTTAATTCAGCACAAACTCTATTAAAGACAATTATTTTGGCAGTGAAATTACATGGACATACTGTAAGAAAATGCATTGTCAAACTTAACACTCCACTGGGAAATCCATGGCTGATTCTAGATGTCCCAGCTATAAATGCTGAGTTCCAAAATTTCTCCAATATCTTAAATAATTACATCACATACATCACTTGCTTTGTATTGCACAGGTCTGGAAGGGACATTTTACTAGAAAACTGAGGTGGGTTGCTAGGAAGACTCAGCAGTCTTCCTTTCAATTTGTTCATACTGTTTTATTAGGAATTATGCCTCTTTAAACACATGAAAACCTAGGTGCAGTGTAGCAAATATCAGTGTGCATCTTGCTTTCTAAGCTCTTGAAATAATAAATAATAAAAGGTAGAGCATGAGGCAACTGATTTGGAGTCTACTGAACCCTGCCTCTCTGCATGGTCTGTCTCCACCCCTTCCTGTCTGGATGACTGAAGTACTCCTCCTCAAATCCCAATTCCAAATTTTGCAGAAGAGTTTGACAGCAGCTGGAAACTGGATGGGCGACAGCAGCAGCAGCAGCAGCAGGAGCAACGCTGTCAGCAGAACTGGTTTTCTTCCTTTTGTGTTTATGAGAAACCTACTGGCATCTCACTGAAAAGAAGCAGCAAGCTGGGCTAAAACAGAATCCAGTGATCCAGGTACGTGATGGCAAACTGATCCACAAAGGGAAAGCTGGCAGCAGAGAAACTTTGTGTTGAAGGGGAGAAATCTGAAATTGCTAAGCAATTAGAAATACCTTTTTGAAAATGCATTAAACACTGCAGGGAAAGAAAAAAGCACTGTTAAAGAAAGACCTTTGTTTTAGTTTCAGTAAACAGCTGCACAAAGGCAAGTATTAAGGAGTGGATAAAGAATGTCAACTTTGGGAAAGACTGGATTCATTCTGAATGAGAGCTGAGGCACAGTTGCAGTTGTGAGGACATCTCATGATTCCCAGCATATTTCCCACTGTGTGCATGCAGGTCCCTGGTTTGCTTTAGATCTGAAATTTTTTTTTTTTTTTTTAATCTTAGATATCCTTTATTTATTAGGATAATGATGCCATCTGTTGTCTTCATCCAGCATCACTGGAAGGAAATGATGCTCAGCCTTGGGAACACAACTATTTCCATGTGTTGTTTCTCTCTTCTTTCTCTCTCTGATCCTTTTTGACACTGATTCTTTATTTTTTTCTGACAGCTACTCCTGTATTTCAAAGCATATTTTTCATTCTAAATGTGACCATACATCAGTACAAATAAGCAAGGGTGGTAGTATATACACTTGAAGCTTTTAACCCTAGGCTTTCTGACTTTGGGAGAGACTCACACTTTGGGCACTTTTTATCTGAATTACTGAGTAGCATTTTATGTACAGCAGTAGCAAGATCAGGTTAGAAGACCATATATTTTTTTTTCTTATAGGAATGAATTCTCATTCTTTTTCTTGTTTGGTTCATTGAAGCACATAAACCCCAGCAGTATTTTTTCTCAGTGCTAAAATGTTATCACTGGCCACAGGAAAGAAGGCAGAAATGTCGTATCTTGGCGTCACTAGCCTGAGCAAAAAGCCAAGCAGTCTGAGGTCCACTGCTCATACTTACTTTCTGAGAAATGGGAATTATCCTTACCATTATCTTTTTTTTTCCAGTTGTACATAGTGGTGTTTTAAAAGATGTTACCCCATCCCTTCAGGCAAGAATTTCTTTCTTTCCATTGAAAATTAAGATTCAGCAAGATTTAGCCAGGTCGTTTGCTATTTCCTAAAAATGAGTGTTTAGGTCTGTCCTACAGCCCAACGGAGCCCATCTTTGTAAAAATACTAAATAACTCTCTTTAGCTCTTCTGTTACTTGCAGAATAACTAAATGATATTGAGAAACCCAAAGAAGCAAGGTATGGCAGAAGCACTGGCGAGAAGCAGAAACTGTAGGAGAGTTTCCCTCAAGGGAGGGTAATAGCTTGTGGTTATCATTATTTTTTTCCCTGTTAGCAGCATTTTTGCCTGTTTCTTGCTTTCTGCCAGGGCCCATATGTCCACTGTGTTAGAGCTCGATGAGAAGCAGGGTATAAAGGCAAAAAGGTTCTGCCTGCTTGGAAAGGTGCCACAGGGAAAGTAGGAAAAGGAAAAGGGTAATGGATAAGCTTGGTGGGAAGAAGGAATGAAGTGAAGCAGGAGAGGTAGGAAATATCCTGCACTGTTGCTTCTCCGTGCCATGGTCTGGGGAACAAAGTGGGCGGGAACAAATCCGGTTTCTGACTAAACAGGATCCCATCAAAGACTTGCGGGCCGGTCAGGTGTGGCTGACTATTTACTATGCTCTTCACAGCCTGGTGCCTGGAGAAGAGCCAGCTGGCTAAGACTCAGCCTATGTAGGCCAAAGAAATGATTTCTGTGAAGCAACCAAAATATACACAGTAGGTGATTTCACAGCGATTGCAAAGCTTAATGCCTCCTAAGCATTACTTCCTTGAAGGGGACACCACAGGTTGTGCCCTTCCGAAGGAAAGACCTCACTGAGACAAGAATCTGAGGTAACAGCCAGTGGAGTTGGCTGTTTTGGAGAAGGCTTGTGAATTCCCCAAGCAGTCTCTTGATTACTCTCAGGTTAAGAGAAATGAGGTAGAAAGTACTTTTGCACAAACAAATGACTTGAGTGTTTGAAAGCCACTTAGGAGGGACTTGAACTAGGAAACATTGTCCCAGGCATGCTGCAACTTCCATGTGCATGAGATGATGAAACCGTGGAGGTCGGAGTCCTGGAAATCAGGCTCCTTCATGCTTCCTAGCAGCAACCCTGGCATTCAGATGTTGAGCAAGGTGGCAGAACAATTAACAAATGTAATCAGCTCTCAGTTATCTGCAGATAGTGCTCTGCAGATCATGAGATCACTCATCTCATGGATATTTCTGAAGCAGCTTAATTCCAGAATCAGTAGAGCTGCATCCACCCATTTCTAGTATCTCTGCCCCACGCTGCTATAGCCAGGAGTTACAGGAGTAATCAGGCGTATTTGCTCAAGCTCAGAGCTAGCCCTGCCAGACCTGGTGACAGCAGCCCCAGGATGCTGTCATAGAGGATGATGAAGAACACCGTCTCTGCACTATACTTTGGGAAGGCTCATTACCTTGGGTAGAAGGTAATACAAATGCATAAGAAAACTTTGATGCTGTCATTGAGCCTAAGTGAATTATGCAAGCTGGGGAGCACTGAGTAGGCACAAGAAAACTGTGCTAAGTCTAAGCAAGGTTGAGTCCTTGTTCTTAAATTTGTGTGCACCGCAGTCGCCAGTGTGTCCACATTCTCTAAACTTTCCTGTTGCTTGGTGAGACCCATTTCTCTGCTGCTGTGGTTAGTGGGGAGTTGATGAAAGTATGTACACCATGATGACAGAATTTTCTACCTTTCCAAGACGGTTAGAGAGTTTTCTCAAACTCCTGTTACTATTCAAGTAGAAGAAATAGGCTGTTATAGAAATGATGAAGTTGAGAAAGTCATAATGTATATGTGGGTGTTGGTACATGTCCCCAAGAAATATTTCAAGGTCAGCACATGGATAGAAAAAGCAACAGTTAACACTGTCCTTTCAGACTTAATTATTTTCCATGTACAGATGCCTTGTAACACCACTTTTAATTACAGGATCATCCATTCCATGTTCCAGACACAGAAAGTGGCAACAGCTTTTGACTTAAATCTCTCTTGTTCTTTGTAACTGCTATTTTTGGAGGAGGGACAAACCTAAATGCTCCCTGAAAGCTCCCATATTTTGTGTGACTTGTACATTTGTCGGTTTTCTTGCATTCCCTTTTGAGGACATATGGAAGACCTTGCAATCTAATTTACAAAGTAGCATTGCAGCTCTTCACTGACTGCATCTGATATGTGGGGTCCCACAACAGCTGTAATGATCAGTGGCTGCTATTGAATGCACGTACAGCTAGTGGGGACCAGCACTGAAAGAAGTGCTCAACATCATTCTGCTTTAGAACATTGCTTTTGAGTTTTTCAACTTTCTTCTTTTAGGCATAGATATGAACGTTTTTTACAGAAGTTGCAAAACTACATTCTGCAGATCATGTTTAGCCATTTACCTTAATCCTTTATTAACATATTATTATTATTTTCCTTAGGTTTCAAAATGGCAGATCCTTTCCTATATGACAGTGGAGAAAGGTCTCGATACAGGTGCCATGGACAAGAAGTACAAATTGAGCACATCAAGGCATATACTTGTAAACCATCTTTCTTCACAGACAAAGCTGTGATTGTGGTTCATGATATATTTGGATGGCTCTTCCCAGACATCAGATACATAGTTGACTTAGTCGCACTTCACGGATATGTGTAAGCCATTGTCTTTACTATTTTCCTCTGAAGTAACAGGTCACCAGGCCCAAAATTAAGCATAGCAGATGATGTTTCCCCTCACCTAGGGCGACCAGCAAAAACACAAGGAGATGAGGTGGACCCATGAGGCAACTGCACCAAAACTACCAAAACTGACCAATCGCAAATGGCTACCTAAGCAAAAGCTTTTCAAAACCAAACTTTTTGGAGTACAATCAATCTTGCTAATACTTGCTATAGCTTTTACTAGTCAAGAAATAAATATGTGTTTATACAGAATCAAGAGAGGTGTTTTTTTTTTACCCTTTGCTTTTGAATTAAGAATGCCCATAGAAATAATGAGAATTCATTTGTGGTTTTCTTTTTTCCATAGAAAGACATACATTTTTAGCTCTGCTTTTTACTAGAATGCAATTTTCAGAATAGGATTCAGATAGCAACCATCTAGAGGAGTACTCTGGAATAGGAAAGAGATTAAAAGCCATTTAGACATGCAGTTTCTTCCATCTTGACCTGAAGATTGACTTGGTTCTATGTCTTATAAAGAGCCATCTGCCCGGATTTCTTCAAGGGGAAAGAGCCTTGGAAAACTACTGACCATTGGGCTGACTTCGCTGACTGGATGAAAGAACATGATCCCATGAAAGTAGACAGGTAAGAGGTATATTTGTGCTTTAATTTTAAAGAGCATGCAATAAACAAGATGAATTTGTGTGCCTCTGAAATGTTAAGAGCAGCACCTCACAGCAGGGCAAGCTGGCCAATATGCACAATTGCTCTTGCTGTTTGGTTCTTCTGTGGCCCTGGGCACTCTTGGGATTTAGAAAGGATCGTTTGCTCCAGCTACCGTCTGCTTCTTGTTCATGTGTCAGTCTCAGTTTTCTGGGCCCTTTTCTAAATATGTTGAACTGCATGCACAAGCCCATAGCAGTATTTCATAAGCTATGAACTACCTACCACTCTTATCCAGAGGTGCTGATACTGCATCCAGTTCTTCAGGATAAGGAGGAAAACTCTTCCATAAGCACTTGTGCAATCTGCCAACTGTCACTTGCCCATCCTGCTTTTTCCTTTGTAGATAATATTCTCCTGAGCAGCACCAGATCAAAATTTGCAAGATTGCTCCCAAACTGAAATACATCTGATAAATGATACTGATTTTATCAATGTGTGTAATAGAGGGACAACTATCTGTAGATCCTAGCAGTGTCGGTAACAAACGTTACCTGAGTTATATCGGAGGTATTATTGTTTCCGGCAAATTATTGTGACATCTATCACCACAATCTAGAACTTCAAAAGATGATGGTAGATGGATTGACACCCCTTTATTCAGCTTTCATGTTGCAAGCCACAAAGTATTCCTGTGATCCTTTCAGGAGCAACCAGTGCCCCAGGCCTAACCTGGACACCTCTCAGCACAGTTTTTGACTATACAGCTTTAGTACATCTGTGACTAAATTTCTTTGAAAAGACAAATGGATTACACTTGCCTGTAGAAAATCCTATCCAAAATATGCAGATATATAGGCACTGTATTCACCACTTAAGACTGCAAGGACATGACTATGCTGTCTTCTGAGGGCTGACATGTAGCTGCCTTCAAGATCAGGTCTGCTGCCCTTTCAGAGCACAGAGTCCTATTAATGCCCACTTAGTACCCTTAAAAAAAAAGTAATTCTGAAAGTCTGTCCATTCATTCACAGTATAGTCCACAGCTGCAAACCTAAGAAAACAGGCAGATCATGGGGGATGTCATGGTCAAACTGCTGTTTTTGTCAATCTAAACAAACTTGTGATAACCCTACTAGTATACTTGTATTTTGAAAAATTTAAATTTCAGTGACAGACAACACTGTAGATAATTAATTAGATAAAGCTATTGTGATTTATGAAATTACCAACCAAAAAAAGTTAGAAGTTTCACCTGCTCTAGTGTACATTAAAAACACTTCATATTTTCTGCAGTACCTGCTTTTTTTAAACATTATAGTTAATGACAGTTTAATGTGGGGTACTTACTAATTTAATATGCTGTTGTTGTGTGTGGGCTTTGTAGAGTATTTTTAATATTAACTCATACATCAGGAATGACATACTCAGGTGATTCCTTATCTAAAGACCTAGACTCAGTAGAGATAGCACAGTGAAGCTCATCTATTCCTACAATCCATAATGCAAGGTGTTGTTCTACTTGCAGATATGTCTTGTCTTTAGTTGCCCAGTCCTAGACAAAGTGATTCAATTTAAAAATTTGCTTCTTTTGAAAACAGAGGAGCAGGTGACAATTCAGGTAAGTATTAAGTACCTGCACATGTGTATAGCTAATTCCCTAAACTAGGACTAGCTATGTTAACTCCCATTTAAAAATACAAACCCACTGATCTGGGGTTGAAATTTGATTTTTGTTTTAAATGATGTGGGGCGCAGATGCAGAAAATTTCAGGTATTGCTTTTAATTTACTTTTTAGATTGTCAAATGTTGCTTCTGCTATAAATTCCTTAGTTCACTTTTGTTTATATGTCTTAGGGAAGCTGATGTTGTCTTGAAGTATCTAAAGGAACAATGCGGTGCAAAGAAGATTGGTATCGTTGGGTTTTCCTGGGGTGGAATGGCAGTACATCACTTGATGCTGAAAAATCCTCAATTAAACGCGGGGGTGTCCCTCTATGGTAGTATAGAACACATGAAAACTTACATGGACTTATGTGACTATATGTACCTTTTAGTCTGGTTATTGCTTTGTAACATTTTCTGTAAATGTTCAACTCAAAGATGAGTTGGAGATTTTTAAATAATAAACTATAACAATTTATTTCCCTAGTATATTATATTGCTGTCAAAAATTAAGACTGGTGTAAACCAGAAAAAAAAGATGATTTGCCCTTTCATGGAAAATTTCTAATCCTTTTCTCAATGCTTGGAGAGTGGGAAAAATATTTTTCAAATGCTTTTTTTTTTCACCATCAGAATAGAAACTATTCTGATATTATAAAAAAATGTACTTAATAAGTAAACCTAAGTAGAAATTTTGTGTTTTATTTTTGACGTTCATCTTGCAAGAATGTTGCCTCCCTAACAGGCTGTTTCTCAAATACATTATAGGAATAGTTAGAGACTCTGAAGAAAGATACAATTTACTAAATCCCACGTTTTTCATTTTTGGTGAGAAAGACCATACTATTTCTTATGATCAGGTAAGTTGTTGTACTGGAAATGTTTTTTCTTTTCCCATAGTTCTCCTATCCTAACCTTCTTCTATCCTACCTTGCTAAAAAAAACGTTTTCTGAAGTGAAAGATCAGACAGTCTGGATTGTTTTTCTTATATTTTAATTTCCCCATATTTTTCGGAGGTTATTCAAAGGCTTCTTTTTTGAGATGAGAAATGTAGTAAAGACCAGTGATGGTCTCTGAGTGAATGGGCAAGTGGAGTTTTAAATTAAGCAGCCACATACAACTGGTATCAGTCAAACAGATCAGACACTTGGGTACTACTGCTGTGGATGAGAGATCAGGTACTTAAACCATTGAATATGAATTTGGAGGTTGAAGAGAAAAAAATTATTTCAGCCTAGCAACTGAACTCTCTGAATGATAAAGACTCAATGATTAACTGCTTTTGGGTACAACATGGCCAAATGAACTGTGTCAGAAAAGTAGTTGTGAATTTCAGCTGAGATGATTGCACCTTGTGGACTCTGTTTTGACTTCTTAGGTCTACATAGCCCCTGTCGTACGTTAGAAGTAGCAATGTGACAAATGGCAAGCTTGGCATAATGGAAAAATGCTTTCTTTTACAGATCACCTTACTGGAGGAGAAGTTGAAACAGTACTGTAAAGTTGCATATAAAATTAAAGTTTATCCTGGACAAGTTCATGGGTTTGCACAGCTGAAGCCAGAAGACATGAAACCTCAGGATAAACCTTATATTGAAGAAGCTAGACAAGATATGTTTGACTGGATCAAAATGTTTATTTGACAGAAGTATAAAGTAATGCTAGGTTTCAAGATCAATTTTTAATTAAAACTTAATTAAATTTTTGAGAAGAAAACCACCATGGGGAAACTATCCTGTTTTGAAAGTTTTCACGAACTAAAATAGTATTTTAATTTATAAATCTTAATTATTACTGCAGTATTTTCGTAAGATCGTGAAAGCAAAATTGGACTGAAGGAACATTAGGCAATAAAGTTATTTAAATTCACTTTGCCTTGTATTTGCTTCATTATTCTGCTTTATGACATTATCAGTAATGACATGGTTTATCCATTCTTCTATCCTGGTGAGCACAACTTTTCATCCTGATTTTACCTGAGTAGTTTCAGGTTTATTTTAGAATGATAAGTGGTAGTTCCAGGTCATAATATAGAAATAGCCTAGTTTTGTATGAAAATCCAATTTTTTAATTTAATTTTATTTTTTTACTGTATTTTCTTCAGACATGCTGAGGCACTAAGCTTAATTTCCCATTCATGGATCAAACAGCTGCCTCTGTTACATAGTAAGGGGTGATACTGTTAGGGGGTACCCTGCAAGTGTCCCTTGTTAAGAGCACATCCAATATTCCTTCATCAACACCAAGGAAAACCAAAGCCAGGCCGTCCCAAACGTGGAAGTCACCCAGGCACGAGTATGGTGGAAACAGTGGGTTTACTCTTCTGCCCTAAACTCTGGAGATCAGATGCGGGGCTGGCCAATAAGTATCCC
Organism: Microcambeva ribeirae; assembly: GCA_035222435.1. Classification (NCBI taxonomy): domain Eukaryota; kingdom Metazoa; phylum Chordata; class Actinopteri; order Siluriformes; family Trichomycteridae; genus Microcambeva; species Microcambeva ribeirae. The sequence goes on along the minus strand of JAYECN010304611.1, from coordinate 826 downwards.
TAACTAGCCCCAAATTTAGCATTTGCCGTACGTTATATCCCCTTTTCCCCTCTGAAGTTCTTCCCCTTTATCGCCCCCGTTTCCTCCAAAATAAACAACCCACTCTCTCTCGTTTCACCACACTGACTCCAGTTGTGCTGACCCAGTCACTGGCAGTTCCCCAGGCTGCTACCACGCAGACCTGAAGGAAGGTTGACCACCTGCATAGACCTCACTTTCCCTTCGGTTTCCGGAGTGCGTGGCGGAGCGCTGTTTCATTAGGGTGCCCGTACGGTCGGAGTGGCTGCCTGCGCCGCTCCGCAGGCTGAACACGCTAAACGTGTGCGTGAGCAGAAAGTCCCGATGCTTGGCGATGCTGCAGGAAGGACGGTGCTCACGCAGGGTGACCGGGGGTCACCCCATGGGCACACGTGGCCAGGGAGCACGTCCGCCTTTGCCGTCACGCTGAGGGAGGGAGGTCTTGCCACAGAGACGGCGGTTGCCTCATGGAGGACGCGCAGGACTTAGAGGAGGCAATAAAACATGACAGGGGAGGTGGGAGAGCAGTGTGAGAGACGGGGAAGAGATGTGTCCTCTTGTGACCACCCCAACATCCGTCACGGCTTGCCCCCTCACTTAGTTGTACTCTGCTACTGACATACTGTTCCTCTGACACCGGGAAGGAAAACATTGACGAGCTTTCTCTTTCGTTGTTGCTTGGTTGTGTTTCGTGCTAGCTGTACGTCTGAGCACGGTTTGCCCCTCCAGCGGCGGGGACGGCGGTTTCGGGGACGCACGCGGGCGAGCCGCCGTGTGCCCACGGGCGCCCGCCCTGTGGCTCGGCGCT